>JAODAL010020049.1:0-70437 GCA_025379985.1 Phyllomedusa bahiana
TAAAAAACCCTGGGAAAATTACCAGTTTACCAAGGGCAGAAAAAGCTATTGACAAACACATTGTTTCCAAGGTTTAGTTTTCTGTTTGTAAATTTTTTATGTCTTGTCACTGTCTATCTGCTTCATTGAAATGCTCTCTTTTCATAACCTAGTGCTCCCTTACAGCTTTATTTAACCACACCACATTTCTTACTGTTTACAAGGTATTTATAGATAGATAGATAGAGTGATGGAAATTTGCTAAAAAATGCTATCATTTTTAAAAATGTAATAAGGGACGTAAAAAAAACTGTGTGGTGATATATAATATATATTAAAATATATAAAAATGATCTTTTCCAGTTTAAAAGAAAAACATTTTGCTAGATAGCCATTACTCATAATATATATATTTTTTTTAAATATATATTTAAAATATTATATAAAAATTATAAAATATATAAATTATATATATATTTATTACACATTATAACATATATATAAATATATATAATATATATATATACACTCACTCCACTTTATTAGGTACACCATGCTAGTAACTTGGACCCCCTTTTTGCCTTCAAACTGCCTCAATTCTTCGTGGCATAGATTCAACAAGGGTGTTGCAACATGCTCAATTGGTACCAAGGGCCCAAAGGGGCCAAGAAAATATTCACCCCCACCAGAACCCCACCCCAGCCTAACCGTTATAAAAGGGCAATGGATCCATGCTTTCAGTTTTACCCAAATTCGCCCTACCATCCAAATGTCGCGCAAAACGGACTCATCAGACCCAACGTTTTTCCAATTTCACTGCCAATTTTCGATGATTTTGGGAAAATTTGGGACCTCATTTTCCTTTCTTACAAAAGGGATGGCACCCGGGGGTGGTTTCTGCTCGTAGCCCCATCTGCCCAAAGTTCCCCGACTGGGTTCAAATGCTTTTCTCCCACCTTGGGTTTTGTAACGGGGGCATTTGAGCCTGTTCCTTTTTTTCAGCTCGAACCAGTCCCCTTTCCCTCCTTTACCTCGGGCATCAACCCAAGGTTTTTCCCCCCACAGGACGCCCCTCATGGATTTTTTTTCTTTTCGGCCCATCTCTGTAAACCCAGAGAGGGTTTTGCGTGAAAATCCCCGGAGATCAGCATTTCGAAATACTCAACCCCCTTTTCACCAAAAAACCTCCAAAATTCAAAGGGACCAAATCACCTTTTTTCCCCAACTGAGCTCGGTTTGAACTGCAGGGAATTTTCTTGACCATGTCTACTGCCTAAATGCACTGATTCCGCCATGTGATTGGCGATTAGAAAAAAAATGTTAACGAGCAGTTACAGGGGGTTTCCTAATAAAATGGCCGGGGGATGTATTAAGGAAAAAATATATAATATATACACATTATATATTACACCTACTCAATTTTTAAATAATAGCATTTTGAGCATAGCCTCACCTATAATCGGGGGGGGTTTTAAATAACTCCACATCTTTTAAAAGGCCACATCACAACTTATTTAGCACCTCCCCCAAGCCCCCGGGGTGTAAGGAGCAGAGCACTGTTCCCTTCACAGTAAGCCAGTACTGTGGCTCTTTCAATCTCAGGATAAAAGATTCCCCAGATTCGTTTACAACGGTTAAAAATTTTCCCAGTACTTTTGAAACATTGAAATTTTTTTTAAAAATTTAAACCTTTCATACACAAATTTTTTGAGTGTCCTCCCATTCAAAAAATTTTTGGACTAAACATTAAACCCACCCAATTCCCAAAAAGGGTTTAAATTTTTCTACATTTAAACCCCAATCCTATCAATCCCCGGGACTGATTCTTGCGTAATCAACCAAAGTAAAATTTTAAAAATTCTTTTGTAATTTTTTCCAACCATAACCCCTTGCAAATTTTTGCTTCGGGGTTTTTAAATTTAATTATTTAAGAACAAAAAAAATGGATAATGTGACCAAACATGAAGCCAAAGTTTCTTAAAACAAGAAGTTAAGCTTTCCCCAATTAGGCCCAGTAAGTTTATTATGCTTTACGGAGAGAAAAATCTGCTGATCAAACCATCACAGCTATACCAGTAATAACACAGCTAATTAAAACATTGGTGCATTCAAATCATCTCCTTAAACTCATTCCCTGAACCCTTCTCTCGTAATAGGAGAGTTAATTCCTAACAAATTCCAACACTTTTTCTTATGTGTGTTCTGTATCTTTTTAACCCTGTATGCTTTTTAATGACAAAAAATCTCTTCCTGCATACTTATTGTGACACAGAATAATGATAAAAAGTGTCAAAGGTGAGGTCAATGGAAATAATCTTCTAACACCTCAAACTACCAGTGATTTACAGATTAAAATTTATAAATATAAAATTACAGCACAGAGATTTCTGTTACTGAACTGTTACACTATTGTTTATGATGGGGCACTTATTGTACATGCTATTCAATGAAGGGGTTATTTTTTCATCCTTCCTAAAGAAGTTGTCATTACTTAAATTACTCATTAGGTACTCATTATTGGTTTTGGAAAGAATGTAATGTCATCATTTTCTTATTTGCAATTAGGGGATGGTCTCAGTTGTAAAGCTGGGACTTACTTTAATGCTTTCACCTCCCACTGACATACAAGTTCAGATTGCCAAAGACTATATTGATCAAATTAAAAGGGTTTTTCCATCTGGCTATTTCCAAAGGACCTGCTCTTTCTCACTTGCTTCAGGCTCCTGTTTTCTGTGCAGGCTGTGGGTAGCTTTACAGAATAACATTTTAGCTCTACTAGCTCCTATTCTTAGCTGAGCCTGATCTTTAGACGTTGTTGATGGAGGGTTTTTAAAACACAAGGTCAATGTCCAAGCAGGAGGTCTGGCTATAAATGTGAGCTAGCAGAGCTTTATTAGTTATAAAGGAAGCTGCAAAGATAAAAAGGGTGATTCATATAGAGTCTGTGTATTTATATACAAAGATAAAAGTGTCATTGCAGACCTGACAGGCACAAGGCTATTGAGGTCTTCCTTAACTTTAAATGGTTAAAAAAAAAAATTCTAATAAGTTCTGTCCTGCTGATAGTGGTCATAGATTTCAATAGAAAATCTGGCATTTTAACATTGCTGTGTATATATAGCCTTAAAGAGGTGGTCAGTAACTAGGGAAGTTTGTTTATACAAGCAGGAGATAAGAATCGCTCTAGCTGTGAAAGGAAGAAAAATCAAAGCAGCAATATATTTGATTTTAATCTTTATTTACCTTTGCCTACATGTTTAACCCTCATACTACCAACATATTTAGTATGTGATGTTCACCAACTGGGGTCCGAAAGGAACGCATTTTCAATCTGTTTGTTTAATATATTTGCATTCTGAGATATAGAATGTCATCAATAACTATTTAAACCAACATAACAGGCTTTCTAATAACTGAATTCTGCTGAAATAGTCATAAAATGAGCTAATAAAAACTAATTGAGCTACATTATACACTTTTAATTAAGGCTCCTGAACAGTTAAATTGTGCTGGCTATAGATCTAATGCTGTATTGTTTCAATGTAAAGTGCTTCTCAGGGTCATTGTGCTTGCTGGCACTCATCGCAGACAATTTGTATCAGACTATGCAGTGGACAAATTGACTTTTTTAGCCAAGAATCACTGAAAAACATTTGAAATAATAAACTTTACTACTTACAAAGTGTGAACAGCAACAGTGCCAATCCGACGCAGCTACAAAGGCCCAAGCGAACAGTATTTAGCTTGGGGTCTTATTGGACCCCAGACAAAAAACTTTATTTAATTTTCTATCTAAAGTTTGATTAGGAAAATAAACCACATACATGAAGTAAGAGGGTCTAGCAAACAAACTACTAAAATGCCATAACGTCAAACACAATAGCCCAAGAGGTTATACTCGTGGGGACCCCAGCTGGTAGGATGAAGGTTAAAACTAATGATATATGAAAACTACTTTAAAATATACTTACCTTCCACTTGGATATGCAAAAAACAATCTTATTTTTATATGCTCTTAACTTAAAATACTAACTAAAGTCTATAATTACAACAGTCTAAAGCTCGATTTGCACTTTACAACCAGAGAAATTGCGTGTAGCATCTTCTGCAATTAAGTGAAGTAATGCAGTTTTAGAAGCAAACTGAAAATGCGCTTATGGGAGTTAGCGGGGGTGTCTGTGATATAAACCGTGTCTTGTCTAAAGTGAGGGACTCAAGATTAAGTTACTTTACACTGAGAGTTTAAAAGGGAGTTATTGCTGCTTATCTTAGATTTCACTGTTATTAAGTACTTTTTTGTATGTTATTCATGTCACCTCAATTGATTAAGGATGTGTGCACTGATTAACAATGCTATCCAATGTGTGTGACTTATGTAATGTATGCAGTCCTTGATCAGCTGATTGAAGGTGCATACTCCTGTGCAAGAAGTGTGGACTTTATGTGTTTGGAAGCGTAGTTCATACATGTAAATGAACGGCTTGCAACACTGAGATTTATCGATAAAATGGAAATGTGTGAGTCCGCTGATCAGAAGTTAAGATGCATTTGAGGATGGTAGCAGGCAACTGCAAGAAAATAAAGCAGCTAGTTGGGTGAAACTCAAAAGGCGATGAAGAGAAAAGAGTGTCAGGTTAGTCCTGATATGCCACACCCCAACAAGTTTGCCAAGTTGGCAGGTAAGAGTGATGTCCGTTCAGGTACAGCACTGCTGCAGCAGAAAACTTTCTGTCAAACACTGTCGGAATTGTTGCACTGTGTGTTGTCTTCCTGTCACTTGCGTTTCACAGGTCATGCTTCAAGTTGAATTGATGTTTGTGTTGGGCAGGTGAGAAGCCACTGGTCATGGTGCACATTGGCACCAATGACAAAATAAAAGACAGGTGATAGGTCCTGAAAAATTATTTAAGGGACTTTTGCCGTAAGCTTTCGACAAGAACCTACAACGTAGCATGTGCAACACCAGAGACGCAGAGATGATTAGGAAGCAAGTGGGTCAAGAACTGGTATTGGAAGGAGGGGTTCTTGGAGACCTGGGCCAACTTCTCTGTTTGTTACAGTCTCTTCAGTAGGGATGAGCTGTATTTGAATGGGTTGGTTGCAGCTGTGCTTGGAGTGATAGAGATTGGGAGGAAGAAAATTACATATAAAGTGGGTGAAAAGGCATAGACAAAGAACTGGGATGTATTGAAACTAGGAGTGAATCAGGGGAAAGGATGAAATAACTAATAAGGATACATTTGATATAAAAAATAACTAAAACATGAATGGATAGTATCTGAGGGAAAGTTTTACATGCAGGGAATAACTAAGACCAGGCTTAATGATGCTTGAGACAATCCTCTGCTCTAAAGCACAGAAACAATGGATCCAGCATTTAAAAGCCTTTTTATTGATTAAACAAACCATCCATAAACGGAATAAAAATACGTTGCTTGGCATCTGCTGATGCGTTACCTGCCCGACTGAGCCCTTGCTGTGAGCTGAGAGCAAGGGCTCGGTTGGGCCCGTAACGCGTCAGCAGATGCCAAGCAAGCTATTTTTACTCTGTTTATGGATAGTTTGTTTATGTAATAAAAAGGCTTATAAATGTTCCTGAGCTTTGGAGCAGAGGATTGTCTCTAGTTACATTCCGATGGGCCGGTCGAAGGATCCGTGTAGCCAGCCAAGGAAGTGCTGGTCAGAGCATTGAACATTTATCTCTGGGTGTGCCTGCGTCTGATCCTGTTCCACCAAAGTCTGTGTCACGGGCCTGAACCGGAACATAGATTTTTTTCTTTGAGATTTTTACGATCTACTGCTTGTGGAATCTGGGCGTGATGAACGGCAGTGGTTGACACAATTAGCGATCAGCTGGAAGGAGAGACAAACAAGAGGAGAGTTGTGCTGACCTGATGCACAACTGAAGAAGGTGAGTGCACATTTTATGACTGAATCTACTTCTGTGTAGGAAATCAGATATTTTGAAGTATGTTGTTGCACTAGGAAGTGTTCTTTGTGCTTTTTGTTCTTTGTGCCTGAAAAATAAAGAAAATAAGGTTTTTATCACTAATTAAAGATAATTACCTTTTTCAGATGATGCAAGAATCAAACAGAAACCCCTTTAGACTACATCTGAACCAACAGACCTGACCAAATATCAAAGGCACAGGTTAGGGACACTTAGGAAGTAGTAACCAGGTTTCAGTAAAATGTTTTGTTATGGAGCAAGGCTGGATTAAACAGAGGGCACCTGAGATGCATACCTCTGGGTTCTACTATTAAGAAAGTAAGTGTTTTTATTAGAACTTTTAGTGTAGAGCAAGTCCCATGGGCCACATATAGCCAGCCAAAGGATTTCTGGTGGCCCACAATGGGCTTTAAAGGGGTGGAGCTTGTCTAAACCCTGCCCCTAAATAGGACGGTATTGTCCAGCTTAGGGCATACCTAGGTGATCCAGGCGAAGTCTTGGTTGGTCTGGGATGGTGCTGAGTTGTATGGGATGGTCCCAGGCAATCTGGGGGTGGTCCTGGGTGGCTTACACCCCTACATTCTTTCAATTTTTGAAGGTCTGATCTAGACTGATGCCTCTGCCAAACCTACAATACAAAAGGCTGAAACTGCCAACAAATAGGATAGTGCTGGCAGAGCAGCACAGACAGTACTGTCTTGAGTGATTGGCACTGGTTTCAACTGCGGTCACCAAAGTATGGTTTACTTTTGAAAAAGGTCCCATCCCTTTCTCCAGTGTGAACTATATGGGTCCCAAGAAGGCAAGGAGCCCACTTCTTTATCTTATCGTCTCCTAACACGCTTAGTAAGTTTGCAGTGTGTTAGTTGGTAGAGAAGGCTTATTTCAGGTGAGGTGTGGCAGCAGAAGTTCTAAAAGCCCTCCAGCCAATCATAACCTCAACAGTCAACAGTATTGTGGGATGGTGAGGGACGGTATGCGGGAAATCCAGTAGTTCCTGAAGCTGCTGTGTGCCTGTGATCTTTACAGGCAGCAACTTCAGTGAAGTTATTTTGATTTCATGTGCCTTTCTATTCCTCCACAAAGCCCCTGCCACACAGTCTTTCCACTAGCCCCTACAGAGTTTCAGCCGACTTAATGTCTTCTTCACTGCCAAGTGGTATCTTCCCCTTGTCTCTTACCACCATTAGAGCACCTTTGGTTGAAAAATTTGTTTATCATTGCCCCTTTCTCTTCCTTCTGCACTTCTTCCAAGATAACTCACCCTTGTGCCCTCTTCATAGACTACTGCCACAATACACCTAGGGCGACATGTATGAATTCTGGCACTGATAGACCAGTTTTAAATCACTTTAAGGTAGTATAGACTGTGCCAGAATGTATGAACCTGTTCTTTTGCAGGTCATACATACAGGCGCAGTCTAGTGCAAACACGACAACTCAGGCTCAGGCAGACCACCTTTAAAGGGGTTTTGCCACGATCTAATGTTGACGTGGGATCCTCCAAAATGGGTATTTAAATCACTTTTCTAAATATATGTGATTATAAAAAGTGTAGTCTGTGAGAGCTTAAAGGGGATGTATCGCTTCCTTACTTCGCTGATTCACACTGCTCTGAGCTTCTCAACTCGGTGAATGCAGGGGCGTTTCTTCCCCGCCCAGCTGGATGACATCATCCCCCCTTCACTGCTGGCCTGAGACTCCCTCCCCCCCCCCTCCCCTCTGAGTCCACATATCATTGTGTCTCTCCCTATCAGTCTAAATTTATAAGAGCTGTATACATACCACAGGATGCATTCAATATAAACTTAGCAATTATATCTCACAGCTGGAGATGTATTACAGCTTTCTAAGAATGGCACAGATCTGCGTGTATGCAGGAGAATTAGGCACAGGGACAAAACTGTCATGTTTTCTCATTGTACAATCTGCTGCAGTCTGTTTCTGCTAGGTATGGAGACAGAAAATGCTACGGCCCCTAACTCTGAGTCAGAGACACAGCTCCATGAATCGACCCAGGGGCTGTACAGAATGCAAATGAGCTCTCAGCTAGTGAATTGCAAGGAGGAGGGATTCGACCCACACTGGATATCAGTGTAAATAAAAACACAAGATAAGGGACACTGTGAGAACAAGGCAGCTCTGCTAATGACATTCAATTGCAAAGTTGCTTGTTTTCACTGTCCCCCTTATTCTGAAGACCATTTAATGAAACGATAACACCCCTTTAAGCCTGACTAAGATGCCCTTAGTTTCCTGACTGTTTACCTTAGCTACGACCAGGAGCTGACAGGAGCTGATCTGGCCGCGCTTACGTTGTTTGCACTTCTTATCTGATGGCAGGACACATGAATGAGCTTTGAAGGTAGTGGGAGAAAAGAGCCTGTGTCTTTTGTATAGAGAATCCACTGGTTGTAATGTAATTATCTGAGTAAACATGCAGACGCTCCCTGCTCAGTCCTCCTCTCCCCCCTGCAGCAGTCCGTGAACGAACAAAAGAACGCTGCCTGCTTGGAACTTATCTTCTCTTATGAGCAGATAAGAGGGAGAAACAAAACCCGTAGAGCTTGTGCACAATACATTTATCCTCTGTGGATTAGCCAAACAATGTTTACTCAACTACAGAGACTGAGTATCAGCCTCGGGAGCGTGCATGGGAAGTGGAGCGATTACATCAAAGAGGAGGTACTTGTTTTTTTAAACACAGAAACACAACCCCCCTTTTCTCAAGACTTTAGATCAGAGTATCAGCCTGTTAGGTGAGGAAATCACTTCTTGGCAAAACCTCTTTAACCTAGAACTGGCTGTTCTAACTGTTCTGCGACAAAGTTTTGACGTCAAAGAATCATAAATGTGTTTGCTTCTGCTAATGTGGTGCAACGCCTCCAGACCTCCCCAGAACTTTGGCACACTAAAGTGTCTTTGGCACGGTACCGAGCCACTTATCGTTCTGAAGTTTGGGGTACGCCTATTCATACATCTATAGAACTGGTCTACTACAGCTTTTTGAGGCCAGAATTCTGGCTCAGCCCCGTTCATACATGTCGCCACTAGCCTTTACCAAAGGAGCTCCAGTTAAGTTCTGTCACTCCTCTGCACTTCCCATTTCACACTTTCCATCTTCTGTTGCCCTGCTCCCTATTCTGTTCACTTAGGTACCCACAGAATTCTGCCAGGTAGTGTCTCCCCTAATTTCCTTCAACTCATAGAGCCCATGCCAATATGTATTGCTTATCTGCACTCAGGGCAGTCTTTTCCATTGGGCAAGTTAGGCGGTTGCCCAGGGGCCCCACAAGCTCAGAGGGCCCCCTCGGGCAGCTGCCTACCCTGCACAATTGAAGAGACGGCAGTGAATAAATGCAGGGACATTGGGGGTTGGGAGTTCAGCGGCGTGCTGCTGCTTTCCTAGTGTCCAAGTGTGTGTGGGACAGAAATCGCAGATTGCAGCAGCGGAACCGTCTCCCTACAGAGCTCTCCAGTCTGAGCGCTTTGAAAGCCTCATCCAGATCTCACTGTAGCTGTCGGTACAGAGAGGAGGGGGAGAGGTGCTCTCAGCACTGCACTCTGCAGGAGCAGGAAGCTGCTGTTCTCTGCTGTGACTCCCCCCTCCTCTATGGCTTGTGAACACAATGCTGAGACTGGCATGGTGCTTACGTATATTATGTGTTTATGTATATGTACAAGGGTGATAGTGTGTACATTTTTGTGTACATGAGTATGGGTGTGTGTATAAATGAATATGCAAGTGTGTGGGTGTGTGACATGGGTATGGGTGCATGTGTGTACATGGTTGTGTGTGTACATGGGTTTGGGGTGTGTACATAGGTATGGGTGCATGCATGTACATGGTTGTGCATGAGTGTGCATGTGTATGTACATAGGGGGGTGTACATATGGGGTGTGTGTACATAGGGGGTGTGTGTACATATGGGGTGTGTGTACATGGGTGTGTGTGTGTTTACATAGGTATGGGTATGGGTGCGTGTGTGTACATGGGACATGGGTGTGTACAACAAAAATATCAAAAAAGTGAGCAGTGCGTACCCCACTATATGGCTTGATTTCTTACAGCGTTTAAGACATACACCTGTAGCTCTCATCACGCCTGCAGCCTGCTTCGGCCAATTGCAAATAACTAGATAAGTGAAAAATGATCCAGCATTTGTAGCTAAAACCAGGGTTTTTATTGTTTTTATTTAGTGAGGGGAAGGTGTGGGGGTGTTAGGAATAGGGGGAAGGTGTGGGGTGTGTTAGGAGTGGGGGGGAGGTGTGGGGGTGTTAGGAGTGGAGGGGGAGGTGTGGGGGTTGTTAGGAGTTAGGGGGTGTGGGGGTGTTAGGAATAGGGGGAAGGAGTGGGGGGTGTTAGGAGTGGGGGGAGGTGTGGGGTGTTAGGAGTGGGGGGGAGGTGTGGGGGTTGTTAGGAGTGGGGGGAGGTCCAGGATGTTGGGGGGGGGAAGTGTATGCCATCTGCTGTCCCTGCATATCTAAGCCTATCCAGTGTATGCCATCTGCTAGCCCTGCGTATCTAAGCCTATCCAGTATATGCCATCTGCTGGCCCTGCGTATCTAAGCCAATCTAGTGTATGCCATCTGCTGGCCCTGCGTATCTAAGGCTATCCAGTGTATACCATCTTCTGTCCCTGCGTATCTAAGCCTATTCAGTGTATGCCATCTGCTGGCCCTGCGTATCTCAGCCTATTCAGTGTATGCCATCTACTGGCCCTGCATATCTAAGCCTATCGAGTGTTTGCCGTCTGCTGGCCCTGCGTATCTAAGCCTATCCAGTGTATGCCATCTGCTGGCCCTGTGTATCTCAGCCTATTCAGTGTATGCCATCTTCTATGGCCGCTGTCAATCTAAGCCTATCGAGTGTTTGCCGTCTGCTGGCCCTGCGTATCTAAGCCTATCCAGTGTATGCCATCTGCTGGCCCTGTGTATCTAAGCCCAAGTTGCTTAATATGTTGTGTGAACGTCTTCTAAGTTGAGGGGTGTTTTCAAGCTCAGTGCCTAGAGCAGCATGAGCTGTAAATACGGCCCTGGTTGGGGTATGTGAATTCTGCATAAAAAGAGTGGTTTTAATTTTTATCTACATAGTACATGAGGGGTTGTTTGCGGTGTTGCACCGTGTTTGCGGTGTTTACTTTATGGTATAAGTGATGTGTTAGGGTATGTTCACACGGTGTCTTGCATCCTTGTGAACATACACTTTTCAGATGAGTCTCTGGATCCATCTGAACGGACCCAGAGATGCATCTAACAATTAGCAGTGACTTTATAACTGCCGGCAATGAGGAACATGCTGTGCCGTGTACATGAGAGATCGCCGTTGCGTGTTTCCATCGCGCCTGTCGGGTCCGTCTTTCAAAGAAATGACATGCAATTCTTTGAAAGAAGGAGCCGACAGGTGCGATGCAAACACGCAGCGGCGATCTCTCATGTGAACGGCACAGCATGTTCCTCATTGCCGGCAGTTATAAAGTCACTGCTAATTGTTAGATGCATCTCTGGGTCCGTTCTACCGGTCCCAGAGATGCATCTGAAAAGCAGATGTTCACACGGAGACAAGACGCCGTGTGAACATACCCTTATCTGTATTTTGTGTTGGTTGGGAGCCCAGTTCACAGCTCTGCCCAGGGGCCCATAATGCTGTTAAGACGGCTCTGTCTGCACTGATCCTCTCTCCAGGCTGAAAGGTTTACTTTGTGCTAAATGCAGAAAGTGAATATAATGGACTGTGGACATTAATACATTTGGCACATTCAATGCCTTCCTTAGCCAATCATCTAAAGTACCCAATAAATTTGGCCCATACCTAATAAATTTGGCCCGCTCCTTTTATTTTGCTTGATATCTTTCCATTTCTGGCACACTTTCCTGAGTAGATTATCCGTAATGTTTGTCACTAATAACATACCTCTATATATTTCTATGATATACATAATACAACTGTTTAGAAGCTCTGAACTGAGTGCATCTACCTAATACAGATTATGTAGAACTAGTTTAAACACCTTTTCCTCTTCTTTTAATAATATATGTACTTACAGTCTAAAGCATGTCACAACAACTAAATCTTCATAAAGTACTGTTTTTGTTTTGTCAGCTTTGTTAACGGATTCCATTCCTGGAGTATTTGCCATGTTTTTAAATTTCACTGTTGGGAATGTTTCCAGCCCATTCAGGGTTACCAAACATATACATCAATACAGATTTTACATTCATTTAGTAATTTAACAGTTCCTGTCTGTTTCATCCATTTGGTGTCATTGGTAGCATACAGAATAAAGAAAACTCTACTAGTTGGCAGGCAATACAACATAGTAATGCAGTGTTAATCAGCTATTGTTCTTGCTTATTGGTGAATTGTAACTTGTGCTTATTAAAACTTAACTTTAATCCACTCTTTTTTGACCACAATAAAATAAAGTCTAATTAAACTTTGAACAGACTCCGTTTGTTTTTTTTGTTTTTTTGCTGATTATGACACTGTTCTTTATGTGTTGGTACTTCTGCCAGCTAATTAAGTTATATTCTTTCATTCATAATGGGAGAGCATCTGCAGCATGGCCCGCAACTTGGATTGTTGTTTTGTAAATGTAAGACCTGGAGTCAGTTCGTCCAGAAAAGATAAGTTCGTCCCCCCTCCATCGTGTTTTGCCCCTTGAGCAGCATGTCCAGAGGTACCACGGCTAATGACAGCCTAATGCCTTTACCTGTGCTTTTAACACTTTTTATTGGACAGGTAAGTGTTCAATAACCAATTTCATTAAGCCAGTTAAATTTATTACAGTCTCCAATTGGGTCCAGTCTGTCTTCAGCCAGTGAGCTCTATATACCCACAATAGCGCACTGGATTAGAAGTACTCCATATACCCTGGGACTTTAATCTTCTCCCTTGCACATGCTTTGGAACTTAAATGCTTATCTCTTTTATGTCATCAGGTTTAACCCCTTAACCCACCTGGACGTATGGGTAGGTCCTGGTGGCGTTAAGGAGTTGTGCAGCGGGATCGCAGCACCACACAGCTGCTGGGTGTTAGCGGCTAATTGCAGCTAACACCCGGCGGTTACCGCATCGGCGGGCGCTGCCGCCCATCCCGCGCTGTTTAACCCATTAGACGCCATGGCAAAGATGCCCGTGGCATCTAAATGAATGAAAAACTGTGCCGCGCACAATTCGTCACTCCGATTGGAGCCCCAGCAGCTTCACTGCGGGGATCCGATGGATGAACATGGCAGCTGGAAGCTATGTGAAGGCCTCCGTCACCCCCATCTTTGTACAACCTAATGCATTGCATAGACAATGCATTAGGCTGTGTAAATGATCGCACCCCTTGGTGGTGCAGTCCCTAGGGGGACTCAAAGTTAAAGTAAAAAAAAAAAAAAAGGTTTTAAATTATAAAAAAAGAATATTAAAAGTTCTAATCACCCCCCTTTTGACATTTTACAAATAAAAGAAATAAAATTTAAAAAAGTTACACATATTTGGTATCACCGCATCCGAAAAAGTACGATCTATTAAAAGACAACATCACTTATCCCGTACACTGAACACCGTAAAAGAAAAAAAATGTCCAAACGTCAAAATTACGCACCCTCACTGACTCCCATAGGTGTTAGTACAAAAAAGTTATTGGTTGCACAAAATGGCACCGCAGCACAAATTTAAAAAATTGACAATGTTTGGAATATTTGTACGCCACCAAAACATAAAGGAAACCCTACATGTTTGGTATTGGCGGATGCGTATCAACCTGTGAATACGGATAACACATCATTTTTACTGAAGAATGAACTCCGTAAAAAAAACTCCCGCAAACATTGCACAAGTTAATTTTTTCAAATTTTGCCCCACTTAGAATTTTTTTGCGGTTTCCCAGTATATTCTATGGTACAACAAATGTCACCGTTAGAAATTACAACTTGTCCCGCAAAACAAAAGCCCTCATATGTTTATGTAGGTAGAAAAATAAAAACGTTATGGCTTTTGGAAGGCGAGGAGGAGAAAATGAAGAGTAATATTTTTTTTTTTCTTTGGAGGGTTTAAAGGGTTGTGTTTCAACTGAAGACTGAAATAAAGGTTTTACTATATTTCTGATGTGTTCTTTTAGTCTATTTTTTTAGTTTCCCACTGACTTGTTGGACATATTGTTTTTCACACCTAGAATCTAGCAGGTAGACAATGTTGTAACCCTAAATTATTTTTCCACTATACAAAAAATTTATAAAAATGATATGCTTTTGTACTTGAAAATGGTGTAATTAAACATACAACTTGTTAGACAGAAGACAAGCCATCATTTGGCTACTCTGACTAAAAAATAAAAACTAGTTCAGGATTTTAAAATTAGATGAAAAACACAAAACAATTGCTGCAATGTATGAAACTAGGTCATTATGGGATCATAAATCTTAATGTAACTACCTCTTCGGCTCCCTCTAGTGGTGGATGCACGCTTCTATAATTATGTATTCAAACTCTTTAGGTGGTTATTTTTTAACTCTATAATCCAAAAGAAATGGATCTTCCACCCTTATTAAGTTATACTATGAAATAAATTAGTGTTGATTTTTGCATCTAAAAACAGATTGATGTCCCATTTACTTTAAACTGCTGAAGAGTTTGTTTGCGGAACTTTGCATATTTAAATTGAAATGAGCTGTCATGTAGAATGAGTCAACTGTAGACATGAAGGAATGGACAAGACTGATTGGAAATAAATGGAAAGTGTGTGAGGGAAATTGTTGAGATAAGAACTGATGTGTAAAGAGGTGAAGAAGGAATAGCTAAAGCTTAGGGAAAATATGACATTTATCACTTGACACCACATGACACAATATAAACTGTTGTAGTGGAGATTTTCAAGCTGTCACAATTTTTGGGAAATGTTACTTTACATCCTTTTTGGATATTTTCCCATTATCCTTAAAGTTATGAACAAATCAGATGTTTCTCAATTTATAATAATGGGACTAATGTGGAAACCTGATGTTTTTAATTCAGTATATTATTATCCTTGCTATGGAGACGAAATGTATATCTATCTAGAATTGAGCTTTCCTCTCATGAATTGTGCTATGAAATGCCTTCCGTCCTCAATCTGAACATTACATTTTAGTGACTGTTGAAAACTCAACAGCAAAACTAATTTTACAGCTTTAAAAACCACAGTTTAAATGTTATATTTGTTCTGACAAACATTTCTGATGGGGTTGATGGCTAGCACATATTCACACGTATCTATTGATAATGATTCTGGTCAGTTACCCCACATTGGCTACAATGAAACAACGTGAATAACCAATCTAAGTATTGGTGTGTTACTTTATTCATTTGGTTATTCAGGTAGGAAAACATTGTGACAAAAAATTCAATTACTAAACTAAAAAGTAAAAAATATTGAGATAGCTCTGGTTAAACCTTTGTATTCAAAGATATAATATATTTAAAGCGCTGTTTCCTTGACTACACTGTCATTTTACAGGTTGACTCTTAGATAACTATGTACTGACCGTGTTACAGAATGAGGAGGATGGCGCCCTCTCCCATTCATTTTTATGGGATTTTCAAATATAGCCAAGCAGGTTTTATAATCTTTTCCATTGGACAATTGTGTTATTGGGGCCAGGTTATTTGTCTGTTAACTCAGTTCAGTATCCAGCAGACTAATTTTGCCTTAAAATCTGTGCTGGTATTTCATTCAAGGTAGTAGATCCAGCACATCAGTAAAAAAAAAAAAAAAAATTATAGCAAAATCCTATAAAAACAGTTTATGATATAAAAGCAAAAAAGCACATCCTGAGGCAACCAGCATTCATACCTTACATGTTTCAAGCCTCATGGAAGACAGGGCTCTTAGTCATAGTCATTATACCAGCATTCTCCTATTCCAATTCTTCCTATTCCCACCTTGTTATGAAGGCCTGTCTGGTCGAAACATTGTTGGACCGTGGGAATATTCTGCATACTCATGTGTACTTGATTTGAATGGAGAGTTATTATTTCTGTGAAAAAGCGTAATAAATCTTTCATGGAAAGCTATCTAAAGGTGTGCCGTGAATTCTCTTTACATTTTTAAGCTTTTCCACTGAGCACCCGACCTCCACAAGGTGTGCGGCACATCATATTGTCTACAGGTATTTCATTATAGTGGTTCCATATTTTTTCCTCAACTTGATCTGAAAAGACACACACCATTAATCAAACTACGGTAATTCCCTTTCCTTTGTTTTAATTATAATTCACAGGTAAAAAGTTTAAAGTATTGCTTTTGTCCTATTTGTGTACATTGTTTGCCACAAAGTAAAAAAGCAGGGTGAAGCCTCATTAGGTGGGGGATGTTACAATTACTTCTCGTGGTTGTTGATTTACCATCACAGCTTGTAATGTTTCCCAGCTTCGTATCAATTGCATTGCTTTATTTTAAGTTTACCAACCAAGAAAAAATGATAGGTTGCTATAGCACCATTATTATTAATAGCCTCATGAAATAGCATGATAATGTTCAAGGTCCTGACCCATATCATTGTGCAATTAAAATGTATATTTAAAACCAACTACTTCTTTTTCTGAAAATCAAATTCAATAAGGTGGTTTTTAGAAATTAAAAAATATTTTGTAGCATCTTTATTCTTTAATGTTATGTAAATTGTAACTGCACAAATATGCTGTAAAATATTTCATATATAAGATTTGTCATGCTAGTGCCTAGCACAGTTGTGTGTTCAAGATAATCACAGTATTATAGAGTTGTTCACAGTATTTGAGTACTTTTTCTGGGCATCCACCACTGTGACTAAAAGTAACCCTTTAATTCAAAATGAAACAAACATACATACCTATCCAAAGGTACTTAGTGCAAAGTGACTTATATGTGTGTGTATGTGTGTATTGTGACAGAGAGACCTCAGGTGGTCGCATGGTTCTGCCACTAGGTGGTGTACAGCAGGTCACCTACTAGGGACGTGTTACCAAGGGCATGGTCTCGGCGGGGGAAGCCAGCAGTCATCGGTTTGCAACACTAGGTTGCTGACTTCTGTATGTAGTACAGCTGATACCCAGTGACTATGGGCTGGCTTTTACCGGAACAGCTGCAGTGCGAGTGGGAGGATGTTCCCACATTCCAGGTCCAGGTTTTACCAGGCCTATAAAAGCTTGGTCCTACAGGAAGACAGAGGCCTTGTCTACTACCTGGTAGTGGAATAGCAAAATTCTCCCATAGAAGACTATTGTTCCATATGGTCCATATGGCTGCTGTAAAGCATAATACTTAAAGGGGTTGTCTCACTATGAAGATCATAGTTGAAAATATGGGGACCAAAAATCTAAGGATGTACGTCCTTGGTTACTATTGGCAAAGTGCTACGGTTTTAGAGAACGGCTGGTTTACATGTGCTTAGCAATGGTGTTTGTTTACTGGTCAGGGAAGCATTCTGTCCTGCCCAGGTCGTGCACATGCAAAGGAAAGGCAGTTAAGAGGAGGGGCAGGGATGTGTGTATTGGCAGGCAAGGAGGAGAAGCAGTGAGAGGACATGCAGGGGGGTTGTGTGTATTGTATCCTCTTCACTGCTTCTCCTCCTTGCCTGCCAATACTCACATCCCTGCCCCTCCTCTTAACTGCCTTTCCTTTGCATGTGCACGACCTGGGCAGGACAGAATGCTTCCCTGACCAGTAAACAAACACCGTTGCTAAGCACATGTAAACCAGCCCGTTCTCTAAAACCATAGCACTTTGCCAATAGTAACCAAGGACGTACATCCTTAGATTTTTGGTCCCCACATTTTCAACTATAATCTTCGTAGTGAGACAACCCCTTTAACTCTATTTAAAGCTGCTCAAGTTGTCAGTGGCATAGAGCACCTATGGTTCTTCATTAGATGTTCCCCTGTGTATTTGTGCTTCATGTGAAATGGAAACTGATTTTACCCTTCACATGGGGCTGTTTAAGATCATTCTGGGACAAGGTCTTTCAAATTTTCTCTGAGGTTATTGGGAATACAGTGACGTGTTCTCCTCAAAACGCCTTTCTGTCATGAATTCCTTTATCTCTTTCAGCCATTAAGAGACCTTTATGTCATTTCTTATTCACAGTTTGGAGAGTGATTCCTAGACAGTGGAAATCACAATCTGTTCCTTCTATTGGTTTGTGGATTTCTGAACTCACCACATAATGTTGGTGAAAATGGTGGTTGAAGACACATGTACATATGACGTGTTTTAAGTACTTGGTCTGCTTGGACACTTGGTTTACCAGACCCCATAAACCTATACTTATTTCCAGATACTGTTTCTAAATACCGTATATACTCGAGTATAAGCCGACCCGAGTATAAGCTGAGGCACCTACTTTTGCCCCAAAAAGCGGGAAAACTTATTGACTCGAGTATAAGCCTAGGGTAAAAAATGCAGCGGCTACTGGTAAATTTTAAAAATAAAAAAGGATACCAATAAAATTACATAGGCAGTTTAATGTCCCCCATAGGCAATTATAGGCAGATATATGGCACTTTATGCAGGTATAGGCAGGTATATGTCCCAAAAGGCACATATATGGCCCCATAGGCATGTAATAGGCAGTTATATGTCCCCCATAAGCAGATTGTAGGCAAGTATATGGCCCCATACGCAGGTAATAGGCAGGTATATGGCCCCATAGACAGGTATAGGGCAGGCTGTAGGCAGGTATAGGGAAGGTATAGGGCCAGCTGTAGGCAGGTATAGGAAGCTGTAGGCAGGTATAGGGCCGCTGTAGAAGCTGTGGGCAGGTATAGGGCCGCGTAGGCATATAGGCAGGTATAGGCAGCTGTAGGCATATAGGCAGCTGTAAGGCAGTATAGGGCAGGTATAGGCAGCTGTAGGCAGGTCTCGGCCGCTGTAGGCAGGTATAGGGCAGGACAAGGGCAGGTATAAGGATGGCTGTAGGCAGGTATAGGGCAGGTATAGGCAGCTGTAGGCAGGTATAGGCAGCTGTAGGCAGGTATAGGGCAGGTATAGGGCCGGCTGTAGGCAGGTATAGGGCAGGTATAGGCAGCTTAGGCTATAGGGCAGGTATGGGGCCCAGCTGTAGCAGGTATAGGGCAAAGTCAGCTGAGGCAGTATAGGGCAGGTATAGGGCCGACTGTAGGCAGGTATAGGGCAGGTATAGGCAGCTGTAGGCAGGTATAGGGCAGGTATAGGGCCAGCTTTAGGCAGGTATAGGGCAGGTATAGACAGCTGTAGGCAGGTATGGGCAAAGGGCAGCTGTAGCAGTATAGGGCAGGATAGGCACTGTAGGCAAGTATAGGGCAGGTATAGGGCCAGCTGTAGGCAGGTATAGGGCAGTATAGACTAGGCAGTATAGGCGGGTATTGGGCAGGTAACGGGCAGCTGTAGGCAGGTATAGGGCAGGTATAGGCCAGCTGTAGGGGGCAGGTAAAAAGGGCAGGTATAGAGGCCAGCTGTAGGCAATTAAGTAATAGGGCATTGGTATAGGCAGCTGTAGGCAGGTATAGGGCAGGTATAGGACCGGCTGTAGGCAGGTATAGGGCAAGTATAGGCAGCTGTAGGCAGGTATAGGCAGCTTAAAAAAATAAAAAAACAATCACTTACCTGAATCCCCGCTGCTCCGTCTCCCGGGTGCGCTCCTTGGGTCTTCTCGGCACAGAAGGGTGACGTCATCAGGCCGCGCATGCAGCGTGATGACACACGCTGCCTGTGCCGGAAACTCCGGACAGCCGCGAATCTGCGACGGCCCGGAGTCCACTGCGGAGCAGGGAGCGCTTGCTCTCTGCCCCGCAGTGGTATCCCTTCACCTATATGCGCTCCGGAGGAGTCGCATATAGGTGAAGGGATCGCTGACAGAGCCCGGGCCAGAGCAGCGCCCGGACACTGTGCGCTCACTTGGCAATCAGTTATATGCGCTCCCTGAGGAGCCGCATATAACTGAAGTGTCCCTGTCAGCACTCGGGCCATCGCAGCGCCCGAGCACTGACAGTGACTCGAGTATAAGCCAAGGGGAGATTTTTCAGCACATTTTTTGTGTGGAAAAGCTCGGGTAAAACTCGAGTATACACTCCACCGGCCACTTTATTAGGTACACCATGCTAGTAATGGGTTGGACCCCCTTTTTCCTTCAGAACTGCCTAAATTCTTCGTGGCATAGAATTTCCCCAAGGTGTTGCAACGATGCTCAATTGGTACCAAGGGCCCAAAGAGTGCCAAGAAAAATATTCCCCACACCATGACACCACCACCACCACCTGAACCGTTATACAAGGCAGGATGGATCCATGCTTTCATGTTGTTGACGCCAAATCTGACCCTACCATCCGAATTGTCGCAGCAAAAATCGAGACCATCAACCAGGCAACGTTTTTCCAAACTTCTACTGTCCAATTTCGATGAGCTTGGCAAATTGGAGCCTCATTTCCTGTTCTTAGCTAAAGGGGTGGCACCCGGGTGGTCTTCTGCTGCTGTAGCCCATCTGCCCAAAGGTTTTGCCGTACTGGCGTTCAGAGATGCTCTTCTGCCTACCTTGGTTGTAACGGGTGGCTATTTGAGTCACTGTTGCCTTTCTATCAGCTCGAACCAGTCTGGCCCATTCTCCTTTGACCTCTGGCATCAACAAGGCATTTCCGCCCACAGGAAATGCCGCTCACTGGGGTTTTTTTTTTTTTCGGACCATTCTCTGTAAACCCTAGAGATGGTTGTGCGTGAAAATCCCAGGAGACCAGCCCTTCTGGCACCAACAACCATGCCACGTTCAAAGGCACTCAAATCACCTTCTTCCCCATACTGATGCTCGGTTTGAACTGCAGGGGAAATTTTCTTGACCATGTCTACATGCCTAAATGCACGAGTTTGCCGCCATGGGGATTGGCTGATTAGAAATTAATTTAACGGGGGATTTTGATCACATGTGCTAATAAAGTGGCCTCGAGTATATATGGTAGGTGTTTCTCAATGTGGAAGTCTTGGGGCAGTGTAAGGTTTTCTTGCTTTCTTATTGTTCGTTCTCCTCCTATCCCTTTTTCAGATCCTATTTTTTTCTCTTTGCACAAAAGTCTCTAGAAATGTGCATATTATTTTCTTCATATTTCTTTATGACCTACAGTTGAAACCAGAAGTTTACATACACTATATAAAAAGACACATATGCATGTTTTTCTCTTTATCTGACATGAAATCAGAATAAACCTTACCAGTTTTAGGTCAATTAGGATTACCAAAGTTATTTATATTTGCCAAATGCCAGAATAATGAGAGCGAGAGAGTTTTTAAGACATTTTAGTTACTTTCTGCAAAGTCAAACATTTACATACACTAGGATTACTATGCCCATATGATGATGTCATGTCTTTGGTTGCTTCTGATTTATTGGCAACATCTGAGTTACTGGTTTATTGGCAACATCTGAGTTAAAGGGGTTGTCTCACTACAATGATTGGATTTTAATTAAAAGATCTTTAAAAAACAAGCAGCTTTGCAATATATGTTCATTACAAATGTCCTACTGATTTTGAGTTATCCCTGTTAGTAGTAGTACATCAGCTTCTCAAATCTCTATAACAGCTGACCTGTTGATCCTTATCTCACTGGCTCAGGTCTGGTGACTCATCACCTTTTGAATACTGGTCAGAGCAGAGAGCCCCTCCCACACAGAATGCTTCTGTATTGGAGGGAGGGGGAGGGCTCTGGCTTCTGTGTCTGTGCTGCCTGGATTAACCCTGTGTGCGCCTGCTTCCTCTTGTTCTCTACACAGATTGAGGAGAGCAGAGGTGAGGCTGATCAATAGATGTGACAGCAGTGAAGTGTGTTACTATAATCATGAAGTGTCTGTGGAGCTGTGACTATACTAATAGAACAGATCAGGGGGGCATGTGAACGCTTCATGCTCTGCTGTATTAGTGACACATCCTGAGTATAGTAACACTTCACAGCTGCCCTGTGTCTGTTCTGACAGGATTTGTTGTTGCTGGAGATGTGGAGATATGTAAGCTAAGCAGGGGGTATAGGAACACATGCATCCCCTCTGCTCTGCTATTAGCATACACAGCTTCACAGACCTCTGGCTCCACACTCATAGATCAGCCCTCTCCTGTCTCCGTGGAGCTGACAATACAGCTGATCTAGCAGCAAGAGCCTGCAGCAGACCTAGGCAGGCACACACAGGGTTAACTCTGGCAGCAAACCCCCCCTCCCTCCCCCTGCTGTATAGAAGTTATGGAGGAGAGATTTCTGTGTGCTGAGGGGAGGGGGGAAGAGGGAGGAGAAGAGGCAGACAAGAAGCACACCCATCAATTCAACTGCCAGGCACACTGAGGTAGGCTGAAAGCTTGTAATGAGACAACTCCTTTAATTAGAGACACACCTGTGGATATATTTTAATTACACACCAGAAACACCTTCTGTGTGTAACATCATGGGAAAGTCTTAAGAAATCAGCCAAGATATCAGGAAGAGAATTGTGGACTTGCACAACTCTGGATCATCCGTGGTACAATTTCCAGATCCCTGAAGGTGCCTCGTTCATCTGTACACACAATTATATGCAAGTACAAACAAGATGGGAATTATCTTTATCTATGCTATATAAAGCATTAGTATGGGCTGGCTTTTAATGTAATGTGTTACTTCATTAAATCATGTGCTTCCTCTTATATTCAGTTCTTAGCATACTTTGTAATAAATAATTATATTCTGAAAAGAAAAAAGCTGCTCAGGTAAAAAGGCTATTTCGGAGTCATTTACAGAAAACAGAATTAAACCTACAAATAAAAACAGATAATAAAAAAATATGTATCAGTAGGGCAGTATTAGGGCGACATGTATGAAGAACGACGCGTCGGAGCGCCCGTTTTCACGTTAATTTTAGTGTAAGCTGCGCCTCATTTATGTCGGAGCCCGAAGTGCGCTCATACATGCGGTGTAAAGTTCCCCGCGCCTCGTCAATGTGTGAGGCGCAGTAGGGAACTTAGGCGCAGAAGGAATGCGCCTAACATGTATTAAGTTTCTAGACAGCGGAAAGCGGGGAAAAAAATCTTTAAAAGCATGTTAGTGAATAGCAAAAAGAGTTGTCTTTCAAATGAATGAATGAATAAAGAGAAAAATCAAAGTTGACTAAAATCGTTTTCAATGTATAGAAAAACTTGATAATTTAAAATGAAAGCAAATATATATATGATCTGAAAAGAAATATCAGCTATAAAAGATCTTAAAAAAAGGGAGAGAATTAAACCAGTTTTACATTAAAGAAGCCAATGCTTATGTTGTACAGATGTTAATTTGTGTTTTTTTTTAAATAAAAAATTAAGATGTATTTGTTCTTCTTTCACCTTTTATTCTATTTTGTATGTGCAACAAGAGCCAGCACAGCACAGGTCTTGCTGGGACCTGTGGTTCTCCAAGCCGGATTTATATGTTCCCAGGGCTTAGTTCTTGACGTATTTACGGACGAAGAACAAATACATCTTAATTTTTTGTTAAAAACCCCCCCACAAATTAACATCTGTACAACATCAGCATTGGCTAATTAAATTAGTTGAATTCTCTCCCTTTTTTAAGACCTTTTATAGCTGATATTTCTTTCTTTTCAGATCGTATTATATTTGCTTTCATTTTAAATATAAACTTTTTCGATACATTGAAAACGATTTTATAAACTTGGATATATTCTCTTTTTTTCATTCATTCATTTGAAAGACACTCTTTTTTATTATTATACTTTTTGTAACTGAAATTGTATTGCCCCATTACAATCAGTTCTAGCTTCACTGCGCATCCTCCAACTCAGATAGACCACATTGAACTAGGTCTGCCTGTCGGAGCTATAATGTGCCTCACTTTGCTGACCCACAATCATGCATGCCTCGGATTTTTCGAAAGTGCCGCGTCCCGCCCCAGAACACCCACAGCGCCCCCACTGCACGGCCCTTCATGTTAGGTGCATTCGAAAGTGGCGTAGGTTGCCGCCTAACAGTGCATTCCTGCGTCCGACAGTGGAGTTGGCTCGGTGAGGTGCAGTATACGCCTGAAAGCAGGCACAATTCCCGATAATACACGTCGCCCTTAATTTGTAAAAATAAAAAAATATTGGTTATATTGTGCTTTCTTTTAAACATTTCAGCCAAAAGTGACAATGGTGTAATTAAATAGACTGGTCACACTTTGACTGTCACAGCTCCCAAAGGAAGCCCTAGTAAATTGTTTACAAGAATTTCCATGTTAATCGAATGCTGATTTCAATAACAGTCCACAAAGTATTTCTCCTTAAATCTGCTATGAAGTTTTTTTGAGAAAGAAACCAGAAACACATGCTGGGCAGATTCAAAATACATTTTGCTAGTTTAGCAGTAAATACTGGTTTCAAGTCCGAAGCTATCCGAATGTTCACAGCCATCAATTTTCTATGGAGTTTATGAATTATAGTTGTTATTTTGGTGGTTGTTACATACTAAGGTCAATAGATGTGGCTCTGTGTGTTTTTGTCTGTGCTCCAGAGTTACTTTTATACCATACTGACCATCTGTCTTGACAGTTTGAGTTATATTACTAGACTGTGAATTTGGCATTAGAGATATGTTGGCGGTATTTCACATGTTCACCCCTTGATGAGAAAACAGTAAAATGATGCCTATGTACCCTGATGTGAACTGACTTAATGTCATTGCAATTTTTTCTCCTTCATTGTCAGTGCTGCCTGGTGGTAAATTGACCTTATTGTTAATGAAAAAGAAAGTAGTCTAAATTCAGTAACTATACAATGCTACTGGGAATTCTGGATCCTTATTGACTCATTAGACATTTTTCTCTGTAATAACCAAAACGAGCAAATGTAAAGCACATGGAATTATTGCCATCAGAAAAGGATTGCCAGTAGAGGTCAGTGTCGACCTTCTTTACATACACAGTATATTGTCCTGAGGACATATATGGCAAACCCAAACCTCTGTTTTCTGCTCCAATAGAGTTATTTACTACTTCTCATTACGAATATGCCACAAAATATAATAGATTTCCTGAAATAATGGAAACATTACTCTTATTTTCTCTGCCACAATCTTTATTCTCTAAACAAAATATGGTAATTCTAATATTCTCCCAATGTAAGACATAATTCTCTATATTTATCTCCTGACAGTGTTTAAGGATAAACCTCTCTGATAAGTAATTACTATTTAGTATGTGCTGCAGATATTTTATATGATCAAGTATCGTTATAGAGAGACATACAACAGTATACCCCATATCCAGCCACAGTGTAAGGCATGCCTGGTCCTATATGCAGGAACCAAAGCACATTGGCAGGGCCTGGGATACAAGCAATTTTTCATTAATTATAATAGGATGAAGAGATCTGTTTTTTTCCATGGAGTTGCATGATGGTGATCAGCAAGAAGTAAAGAACTTGGGAAAAGGCAATTGCATTATAGTAGGGAAAGATAGGGTAGATAGTGACATGGGCCAAAGTAATATAACTGGAGTGAAACAGGAAAGGTTAGAATAGTGACTAAGGGCTTGTCCCCATGGCACGGGTTTTCAGCCAGTTTTACAGACGTTTTTCAGTTTTGAAAACCGTCTGCAAACCGGCTGACATACTTTAATATGGGCCTCTATGGAAAACCCACGCAGCAGTCCTCACTGCACGGATTCTCCGCGTGGCGGTTTTTCAGACCGCCGGCGGTCTGAAAAACATTCAACATGTTCATTCTTCCGACCGCTTTTCGGGCAGAATATGAAAATGTCTATGCAAAAGGGGAGGGCTTTTCTCCACTAATCGCGGAGAAAAGCCGTTCCCTGAAGCCGTTAGGCCCTAAATCAAATCCGGGTTGGAAAATCACTATTTGTCTGAGCCGGGGAAAAACCCCAAGGGTAAAAGGAAGGATACATAAATCTTATCTTTTATAGAAACCTTAATTATTAGGTTGAGGAATTAGAACTGTCAGAAGAAAAATATATAAAAAAGTAGGGATAAGTGAGAATTGGCTGAATGATACCAATGAATGGACAGTGAATTTGCAGGGATTAGACTGATTAGACTAATAGGAAAGGAGGACCTTGGTGCTTTGTGTCAAATCCTACAAACCCATCCTTCAAAAAGAATTTAGTGAGGGACATTAAAGAGAACCTGTCACATAGTTTATGCCACTTTGCTGAGGACAGGATAAGCTAGTGACAGTCATGCTGTTTACAGTGTTGTGTCCCTTATTCTGTAAGATGCAGCAGTATTAGAGTATTTAATGCTCAAATCTTATAGTTTGCTGCCAGAAGAGTCTAGCTTATTAATGAGTATGTGTTAGCCCTGCCCACCCCAGGCTAGCCCCACCCACCTGACAGTTATTCACGTTTATACCTATTTAACCTTTTAACGACCGCCCACCGTCTTTTGACGTTGGGCAGTGAAGGTTGTTTGTCTGCAGTAACATCTTTTCGTTGCTGCAGACATCGGGGTTTGTGGAGCTGCAATGTGTGCCCTCCACTAACTGGTACTTAACCCTTTGATAGCTGCTGTTTGAGACCACAGCATGATCAAAGGGCTTTCCAATGCTCTGTCAGGTGATCAGGACTCTGGTGATCCGACAGAGCCCGGCGAATGGCTGCACAGTCAGCCCTTGGGACCTAAGGTAGCCCCAGGGCTGTCTATGTAAGAAGCCAGCAGTCAGGGGACTGTGTGCTGCCCTGATCGCTGCCTGTGTCAAACTGACACAGATTATAATGTATTAGCATATTCATATATGCTAATACATTATTAGTATTAGAAAAAAATGTAAAAAGTTATCTCCTCATGGGATTTTAAAAAAGTAAAAACATAAAGTGTACAAAAAATAAAATAAATAATTAATAAAAACTTCTGCAGTAATTTATAAGTGAACTTAAACTATTCCCCCAAAAAGTACAACTTCTCCCGAATAAAACGATGCCTCATGCAACTGCGTCATTGAAAAAATAAAAAAAGTTATGACTATTGAAACGCAAGGAGGCAAAAACTAAAAAAATGTGCTGTCATTAAGTACTTTTCAGGCGTTCGGCTTAAGGGGTTGAAGAGAACCTGTCACATAGATTATGCCCCCTTGCTGAGGACAGCACAAGCTAGTGACAGACATGCTGTTTCCAGTGCTGTGTCTCTTATGCTGTAGGATGCTGTAGTTCCAGAGTATTTAAGGAGGTTGTCCCACTACAAGGATTGCTTTTTATGTTAAAGATCTTGCAAAAACAAGTCACTGTAATATATGTCCATTAACAGTGTCCTACCTATTCTGAGATATCCCCTCTTGTACGGGCTGCATCAGCTGCTCTGCTCTGGTCGCTATAGCTACAGACCTGTTCAATCTCTTATGTTAGGCTGCCAGCGCTGGTCACTATCTCTACAGACTTGGCTTCTACTGCAGCCTAGTAGAAGCCAGTAAACACTCCCTGAATTCAAAATGAAACCAAGAAAACAGGAATGAGGTAAGATGAATCATTGTAGTGAGACAACCCCTTTAATGCTCAAATCTGGTGGCTTGAAGACAGAAAAGAGTCCAGCTTATTCAGAGGGGGGGTTTTTTAGCCCATCCCCCCAAAGGGGCTACCCCGGGGGGCCCCAGGTTTTTCCATTCAAATAATAGGTTAATTGGGGTTATTAGGGGACAGGCTAGTTGGGCGGTCGGGGAATTAGTCTTTTTAAAAATTTTTCTGGCTGAAAAAACTTTAAAAATTAAAGCATTAAATCTCGGGAAAATTGCTGCATTTACAGAAAAAAGGGACATAGTGCAAAAAAACAGTAATGTCTGTCACGGGCTTGTCATCTTAAAACAAGGGTAACATAAACTAGGACGGTTTTTCTTTAATATAAATTAACCAGTTGTGAGGTGGGCAGGTCATGCAAAAAACTGACTCTTTTTTATGAAAAGCTGGACTCTTTTCTGTCTGAAAACTGCATATTTGAGCATTAGATACTCTAAAACTGCAGCATCTTACAGAATACGGGGTTCAACTACTCCTATATACACTA
Source organism: Phyllomedusa bahiana (assembly GCA_025379985.1). Classification (NCBI taxonomy): domain Eukaryota; kingdom Metazoa; phylum Chordata; class Amphibia; order Anura; family Hylidae; genus Phyllomedusa; species Phyllomedusa bahiana. The sequence continues at coordinate 27,902 of JAODAL010020049.1, forward strand.
GGGAACCAGAAATCTGAAGGTCCAGCAAAAGTTTCTAAATCTAATAAATGACAAATCTTTCTTATCTAGTGTAGGACCTAATAATAGGAGGGGTAGTTGTAGACCTAATCTTAACCAATATACCAGAAAGGATATCAAAAGTACAGGTTGGGGGTTATCTAGATAATAGTAACACAGCATAATAAGTTTTCATTTATCTTTTAATAAAATGTTCAATAGAGAAGCCACCAAAGAAGAGATGAACTGAAGGCTGTAAACTGGGAAAAAGTCTTTAAAATAAACATACAAAAATTAAACAAGACATTTTTAAAAGCATCCTTGATGGATACTGATAAAAGTACATGTTTTATGGGAATAAAGATTTAGAAACAGGAGAAAATCGATGTGGTTAACCCATTTAAGCCCCAGGCCCGAAAAGTAGTTAATGACCAGTTTTTGTTTTTAGTTTTTGCCTTCTTGCGTTTCAACAGTTGTAACTTTTTTATTTTTTCAATGATGCAGATGGATGAGGCCTCGTTTTATTTGGGACAAGTTGTACTTTATGGGGGAATAGTTTAAGTTCACTTAGAAATTATTGCAGAATTTTTTATTATTTTTGTTGTTGTTGTTTTTTTTTACACCATTCACATTCCACACTTAATAACTTGTTAGATTAATTCTACAGGTTATTACAGTCATGTGGATACCTAATATGTGTTGCATTTTTTTTGTGTGTAATGTATGCACAATTATTTTTTATTAAATATTTATTTTTATTTTAATATTTTTTTATTAATATTTTTTTACACTTTTTATATTTTTTACTTTTTTTTTTAATCCCATGAAGGGAGAATTGTGTTACTTTGGTTTTTCTTAACAGTAATGTATTAGCATATTCATATATGCTAATACATTATAATCTATGTCAGTCTGACACAGACAGTGATCAGGACAGCACACAGTGTGCCCTGATCACTGGCTTGTTACACAGACAGCTCAGGGGCCACTCTAAGTCCCCAAGGCTGACTGTGCAGCCATTCCCTGGGCTCTGTCGAGTCACCGGGGGTTCCGATCACCCGACAGAGCAGGGGAACCCTTTGGTTGCTCTGCGGTAACGCACCGCCGCAATCAAACTGTTAAAGCAACAGGTTGCGGAGGTATCCTCCGCTCCACAGTGCTCGCAGGAGATGCTCTGGGATCAGCGCTCTATAGCATAGCCCCGATCCCAACGCAGTTGCGGTGCCTGGCGGCGCAAACCCCTAAGTCTGCAGCGACGCCAAAAGACGTTGCTGCAGACGAATGATTCGCACCAGCCGATGCCAAAAGACGGTGCACGGTCATTAAGGGGTTAAATAAGACTGGAAGGGGTGCAATATGGGATAAAATCAAAGTGTTTAAAGTACTAAAGCAAGATGTAAAAAGAATTAAAAATGTACAAACAAAAAAATTAATTGTTTAAAAGCCAAACAAAGATGGCAACACTGAAACAAAGAGGGCATTTTCCCAAAGAAAAAGCAAAATAACCCCCCAAAATGTTTTAACCCCTTTTTCTGCACCCTTGACATATGGGTAAGGGGAATTGTAGCGGGGTCCTGTGGACCCACTACTAGCCCCGGGGGGTTAGCTGCTAATTGCGCAAAAAAACCCGGCAATTTACAGTGCAGGGTGGTACCCAGGCAACCCGTTATGTTTAACCCCTTAGATCCAAGCAATGAGGCCCCTGGTGGGGAAATCAATGAGGGGAAAAAAGGTGCCCCCACGGGTTTTCCCACTTCTACTTTTTCCCCCCCAGCGAAATCACGGGGTCCCAATCAGTTAACATCCTGGAAGCCTTGGGGGAAGGGCTATCTTCCTCCCAAAATTTTCAGTTTTTACTACTTCTTTCCCCAGGCAGGAAGTAGTAAAACCACCATCTTTGTACACCCTAATGCATTGTTTTACAATACATTAAGCTGTATAAATGATCGTGCTCCTAGTGGTGAAGTACACAAGCGAGTCGGGGACCCCTTTTGGTGACCGGTGATGGACCCCCAGCCATCAGTCATTTGTTACCTATCATGGTAAACCCTTTTAAATGTCCCTTGCTTAACTCAGCAACGAATGCAGCGCCACCTTCAAAACTTAAAAATAATCAAATCATCGGGTCCGAATGCCATTCACCCCTGAGTTCTGCTGGAACTAATCACTGTGACAGACAGGCTATTGCTTTTAATATTTAATGACAAGGACTGTTCCCCAAGAGTGGTGTATGGCAACTAGCTGTGAGACTATGGAACTCTCTGCCAAAGGGGAAATTTCATGGGAATTCACTAACAGAGACAAAAGGGTCTGGATGCATTTCTAGAGCGTAATAATTTTAACAAAGTTATAGTGACAGGATTCGGGGGAAGGGTTTTTTTGATCCAGGGATTTTTTTCTGATTGCCAGATTGGAGTTGGGAAGGAATTTTTCCCTAAAATTTTGGCGATTGGGGCAAACCCCTTTGTAGGGGCCCGTGCCAAATCTGGGCTTTTTCAGCCGAAAACTGCCCCCCAAGCCCGTTTGTTTATTTTTTTAACCAGGGCCACTCCAGTATCACACATTAAAAAGCGCCCGGGCACTTTTTAAAGCGCCGAGATCGGGGGGAATGCTGGAGGGGGTGATTTTGATTAACTCAATGATAATGAAACGGGGATGAAATTCACGTTTGAAACTCATTGAGAGAAAATAAATTTTTTGGATCTTCAAATTATGTTGGATGAAAACAAGAAGATTCAGACAAAGATATTTCAGAAAAATACCGCTACCAATAGTTTGTTACACTTTTCCAGCTGGCATCCACCTTCTCAAAAAAAAGGGGATTCCCATAGGCCAATTTCTTGGGGCTTGTAGGAATTGCTCTACTTTAGAGGCTTTTAATGAAAAATGTATAAAGTTAAATGCACGTTTTCAGGCAAGGGGTTATCCCAAAAAATGTTTGAGGAAGGCGTTTAGTAGGGCTTTGACTAGTGATAGAGGGCACTTATTAATCAGTAAAGAAAAGAAGGAAAAATCTGATTTCATTTGTTGTATAGGTACCTTTGATAATAGAGCCAATGAAATGAGGGGTATACTTAGAAGACATTGGCACATTCTGAGGGCAGATCCAGTATTCTCTGAGGTGATTCCTAAATCTATAGTGTCACATATAGAACCGGAAAAAAAATCTTAGGGATGAATTTGTGCATAGTAATTTTGATGGGGATGGCAAATAATAAGGGTTAAAGTCTCAGGTGTTAGGTTCATATCCCTGTGGCAACTGTTCATTCTGTTCATTTATATGGAAAACTAAAGATTTTGTCAATCCCATTGATGAGAGAAGATATGATATAAGACAATTCATCAACTTTTAAAACCAGGGGGGTGATTTTTTGGGGCTATGTGTACTTGCCCTAAGATCTATGTGGGAAAAAACCATACAGGAGTTTCGTCGTCGGATCTCGAAACATCTGAGAGTATTAAAAACTAGAGGTGACAACCCCCCCTAGCGAGACACATTTTGGAAGTACATAATGGTGAAATGGAGATGCTAACATTCTTGGGCATCTGTGTGAAAAAGTTGGGGGAGAGAAAGGGCGATCTGGATGTAGTTTTGTTGCTAGAAGAGGCAAGATGGATATAAAGACTTAATACATTGAACCCTAAAGGCCTAAATGAAGCCTTTTCATTTTCAGCATTTATTTAATCTTGCTGATTCCCTATATAATAATTTTTGAAGAAACATGATATAGTAAATTAAATACGGTCATGGACATGCACGTTGAATATATGACTTTAGAAGCATCAGAGTTCACATAGGGTTTTTTTTTTCTCTTCTCCCCCCCCATCTCCCTCCTGCCCCCTCTCTGCCTCCATGTTGTCCCTCGTTTTCCCTGTGTTTTGCAATGATGAGAGGTATTGATCACGTGAGGCCAAGGTTTTTTTAAACAAATTGGGATGTATGTATATTGTTTCTTTGCATGAGGGGGCTGTTGGCAGCTGAATAATGTGATATATGCACTTGCGTTATTGTGGCGAGATGCAGTTCGGGAGTAGATTACCATCTATTCATGTATACATTTTTTTATATATCGATTTATTGTTTCTGCTTGCTGCATAGATTTTGTGCTAACTTTAAATATAATATATGCAGTACAGATGTATGCAGATTCAATAGAGTATTAATGCACTAACATTTTTGCTTTGCTCCCACTGTGACGTAATAAATTTAAAGGTGGCTAGTCGTGACCTGTAAGAAAGAATCTTAATGGGGAAGGGGGGGAGGTGAAATTGCAGGAGGGAGGGCAGGCTAAAACCCAAAGGCCTGCAGCTTTATTAAAATGAATATGTATATTAGATTAAAAGAGAAGTGGTTTAAGGGAATAGACTAAGACATAGTGTACAGTACAATGGAATATGTAATTAATAAAGCTTGCAGCTTTATAAAATTAATATGTATATTAGATATAAAAGAGAAGTGGTTTATGGGAATAGACTAAGACAATAGTGTACAGTACAATGGAATAGGTATTTAATAAAGTTTGCAGCATTATTAAAATGAATATGCATATTCGATATAAAGGAGAAGTGCTTTATGGGAAGAGATTATGACAATAGTGTACAGTACAATGGAGCATATATTCCCAGTGAATATGCATATTAGACATGGAGGAGAAGGGGTTTATGGGAGTTGATAAAGCTGGTAGTGTGCTTTGGAATGTAACACCTATTCTGCTTAGTCCGTTCTAGGTGAGCCACGCAGATGCAATAATATGAGAGAAATTGGACGGAAGTCCATCACAGTTAGGGCAGAAAGTCCATTGATACAGTATGCGGGCGCAGGCAGCATGGTAAGATAGGACGCAAGCCCGCCATGGAGATGGTGAACTTGTCTGAGCATTGTTCTTTATGGGAGCATGGTGGCAGTAGTAGCAGCACATATTATTAGTGTAAATGCAGGAGAGTGGAAGGGCGAGTGGGTTTTGTGGATTCTCTGATGGCTAATTGGTGAGCACCTGAATAGGGTGTGTACCTAACATGATATAAAAGGAAATGAGCTTAGACTACATGGACCCGGACCTCTAACCCCTGATGAAGCCAGTTTAGCTGGTGAAACATGTTGGGGAGGTCAGGGATGACATTTTAAATTGTGATTTCTCACCTCTGTCTACAAGTGTCATCCGCTGCAGAGGGTGTCACAAGGGGGCCTTATTTGTTTTGTGTCCATTAGATTATGGATGACTGCCCAAATATGATGCTTTGGATTCCTTACTGGAGGTAGCAAATTGCTGTATATATAAGGCTTTCCTGTTAATAGGTGGTGCTCCACCAGACTTGATAATAGAAAAGGAGCTATTCCTTCCTTCAGAAGTAGAAAGGGTTAAATGGTGAGGTTAGAAATCAGGTTTTTAAAAAGTGTGTATAGAGATTAAGAGTTCTACATAATAAAAGTTATGTTTTAGTGTTTTAAAAATAGAGAACTGATTAAGTTTGCCTATGGCAAACTAGTAAATATAATGCTGGAGGCGTGTCGCACTACAACCGTATGAAACTACACATGTATGCCTTTTTATCGGCAAATCCAGGAGCATTACTGCTGGAACAGGTAGAGCACTTTAAAAGTGGTTTAGCTGAGCCAGAACTGCCACTTTGTACCTAGAGAGCGCTAAATCTATGATATGCAGTAGAACAGGTTCATATATTCAGGCACATTCTACGCTACTAATGCGTGCAAAAAAAATGGCGTCTGGGCACAAAGATCATACATGACGCCCTTGTTTTCCACGTGCCTTCCTCTGGATCAACACTATAGCACAATAGGCTGAAGTGGATGGACGTCTGGTTTTTTCGGTCTTACAAAAGAGGTACCTGTTTAATATTTAAAATGGGGGAAAAAAGCGAGCATGGAGGATTAACTGGTATTGTGTGTAAAATATTTGAAGATTTTCTAAGAGATGCTATTTTCTACTGCTCAGTCAAAATTACATTGGTGTTATGAGGGATCGGTCATGTCAAACTAATCTGATCAGCTGAAAGACATAGCTGAGCTGTAGTAGGTACAGACGAGGGCCACCAAGTTGGTTAAGGAAATTAATGGACTGCAATACCAAGACAATATACTACTCTTGGAAAAAAGACAGTTTCACTGTAATCATAGATGGGGATTCTTGCTATAAGAGCGGTGAGAATATGCTGCCACAGGAGGTTGTGATGGTGAATTAATCAACTCCTTACCAACACAACCGGCTCTGACCTTTATGACAGCTCCATTTCTCAAATTTCACATTTTTAACTTTTTAATGCCTTTACCTATTGACATCATTTTGAGACTGTTTTTTGTGGCATATTATGCTTTTATAAGCAATACATTTTGCTTGATATGGCCCTTGTTTATTTGTGAAAAATATCAAAATATTGTAAAAAAAATTTAAAACATTTGCCATTTTCAAAATGTAAACATTTCTATGTGTAAGACAAATATACCACACAAAAATGTTTATAAGTAGCATTTACTTTGTATGTCTACTTTATGTTGGCATCATTTTTAAATACCTTTTTATTTTTTAAAACTTGAGGGGGCTTATAAATGTAGTAGCAATTTTTACCATTTACAAGTAAATTTGAAACACAGATTTTTTTAGATAAAGTAAGCTCGCTCGCCCAGTGTATGTCCACACATTCCACTATACAGAGCTCGGTAGAAAAGGAAGCCACTTTTCAATGAAGCAAAATAGAAGACCATAAATTGGCTACACTTCCCAGCAGAGACAGCTTATTTAAAATATATGAATCTTCTTTATTAGGAAAATTGCATATAAAAACTATGAAAAATAACCAACCTCCATGTGATACTCAAAAGTGCATTTGGGTATTACCCCTTTGAAAACGAGAAAGGTGACACCCATCTGACTGATTTAATAATACATTTTTAGAAGTAAAAAGAAACAGCACAAAACAGAGTGTTGGAATGGCCTATTTGTGGTAATATTAGTCATCTGTCCCCTCTTCAGGACTTGTCTCTGACAACTGTACTCCTGCTTGATAATAGGGGCTTATAACCCACTCCATATGACATACATAAAGTGAATGATATTATTTGATCCCTTGATGACTGTGTAAGTTTCCCCACTGACAAAGACATGAACAGTCTATAATTTTAAGGGTAGGTTAATTTTAACATTGAGAGATAGAATATCCAAAAATTTAAAATCCAGAAAATCACTTTGTATAAATGTAAATGTATTTTGCTGAAGAAAAAAGTTTTTGGGTTTCCCTGTGGCAAACAAGACTTAAAAACTTGGTGGAAAAAACCCTTGTTGGCAAGCACAGCAGTCAGATGTTTTTTGTAGCTGATGATGAGGTTTGTGCACATGTCAGGAGGAATTTTGGTCCACTCCTCTTTGCAGATCATCACTAAATCATTAAGATTTTGAGTCTGTCGCTTGGCAACTTGGAACTTCAACTCCCTCCATAAGGTTTCTATGGGATTAAGGTCTCCATGCCACTCCATGACCTTAATGTGCTTCTTTTTGAGCCACTCCTTTGTTGCCTTAGCTGTATTGTCTTGCTGGAAGACCTAGCCATGACCCATTTTTAATGTCCTGGCGGAGGGAAGGAGGTTGTCGCTCAGGATTTTACGGAACTGTATATGGTGTGTAGTCCTTGCTGATTAAGTATCTAATATATGTAGTTTATAAAGATGTTTATAATAAAACTATTAATATAATTGTTTTATTTGCTGTTGCTTATGTAGTGCCAACATATTAAACAGTGCTGTACAGTGCTATTTAATAAATGTAGATGTCCAAAAGGTTATCAAATACAGAGTAATATAAGACAAAGTAGTCAAATTATAAGTACAATACAACTGCCCTGCTCAAAGATAATAGATTGCTCTCAACTACACAGCCAGTTGAGAAAACAAAGGCTATGTATTATTGTCCATTTAAATATAACTGATGGCAATTACTAACAGGGCATGGGATGCTCCATACAGGCATGAGTTGTTGTTAAATTATATTTCCAGTTTTTGATATTAAACTAAATGAAAAATCTGTTTCAGAGTAAAAAATAATTTCTAAAAAATATACCCCAAACTGTCAAATGTCAGCATATTCAAAGTGTGTTCTGCTAAAAAGCTGAACAGCAAAAGCAAATGTTTCCTCAAAGCAGTTATCACATCTAAGAAAATTACTCTCAGAAATAAGTGTGTGGGAAAAGTAAATGCCATCTGATTTAAAGGGAATGTCAGCAGAGTCTTTCGTCAGAACATCTGACAGCAAATGCACTGCTCATACTTTGACTATGCATACCATACATCGCAGCTTGATGATAATTGTTGTCTGCAATCTCATTCTAATTACAGAGACAGAACCAGCACCATGCAGTTATTTTTATACTGACGCTTCTACCGAATAGAAACTGAATTTTCTCCGATCATAGGAATTTAGTGGTGAGTAATGTTAGAGTAGAATGTAACATCATATATTATAATAAATCTGAGTGCCCTTTTAGTGCATTTAGTACATATGTAGGTGTACATGATAGTCATTAATAACATCTTCACCGGGGGACAATTTTAATAAGGAATGTGCTAAGAATCTAAGAAAACTGAATTTTAAAATAGTTTAAATGTTTAATGTTCACAAATATGTTTACTGTATGCATATAATAGAAAGAGGTGGGTGCCAGTCAACCAGTCAGTCTTCACCGTAATAAGGTGCACTTTATTGAACTGTATGTACAGTGGGGAAAATAAGTATTTGATACACTGGCGACTTTGCAAGTTTTCCCACCTACAAAGAATGGTGAGTTCTGTAATTTTTATTGTAGGTACACCAACTGTGAGAGGCAGGATCTAAAAAAAAATCCAGAAAATTACATGATGCATAATTTTTTAAATGATTAATTTCCATTTTATTGCATGAAATAAGTATTTGATCACCTACCAACCAGCAAGAGTTCTGGCTCTCACAGACCAATTAGTTTTTCTTTAAGGAGTCCACCTACTCTGCACTCATTACCTGTATTAATTGCATCTATATGAACTCCCGGTATAAAAGTCCCCATTCCACACACTCAATCAATCACAATCCAAACTCTCCACCACGGCCAAGACCAAAGAGCTGTCTATATACTCCAGGGACAAAATTGTAGGCCTGCACAAGGCTGGGATGGGCTACAGGACATAAGGAAAGAAGCTTGATGTGATGGCAACAACTGCTGGCACAATTATTAGAAAGTGGAAGAAACACAAAATGACTGTTAATCTTTCTTAGCCTGGGGCTTCATGCAAGAGCACGCCTCGTGGGGTAAGGATGATTCTGAGAAAGGTCAGGAATCAGACCAGAACTACACAGGAAGACCTGGTTAATGACCTGAATAGAGATGGGACCACAGTATCAGAGATTACTGTTAGTAACAAACTACACTGTCATGGATTAAAGTCCTGCATGGAAACGCAAGGTCCCCATTCTCATTCCAGCACTTGTTCAGACCCATTTCAAATTCACAAATGACCCTCTGGATGATCTAGACAAGGCATGGGAGAAGGTCATGTAGTCAGATGAGACCAAAATAGAACTTTTTGGTACCACTCAATGTGTTTGGAGGAAGAAGAAGGATGAGTACAACCCCAAGAACACCATCCCAATCGTGAAGCATGGGGGTAGAAACATCATACTTTGGGGGTGCTTTACAGCAAAGAGGACAGGACGACCACATTGTATTGAGAGGAGGATGGATGGGGCCATGTATCGCGGGAATTCGGCAAACAACCTCCCTCTCATTAAGAGCATTGAAGATGGATCATGGCTGGGTCTTCTAGGAGGACAATGACCTGAAACACACAGTAAGGGCAACTAAGGAGTGGCTCCCTAAGAAGCATTTCAAGGTCCTGGAGTGGCCTTGCCAGACCTGAACCCAATCGAGGGAAGTAGCTGAAACTCCATCTAGCCCAGCGACAGCCATGAAACCTAAAAGATCTGGAGAAGATCTGTATGGAGGAGTGGGTCAAAATCCTTGCTGCAATGTGTGTGCAGACTTGGCCAAGAACTACAGGAAATGTGTGAGCTCTGTAATTGCAAGCAAATGTTTCTGTACCAAATATTAAGTTCTGTTTTTCTATTGTATCAAATACTTATTTTATGCAAATTCATTATTTAAAAATTATACAATATGATTTTCTGGATTTTTTTAGCTTCTGTCTCTCACAGTTGAAGTATACCTACAGTAAAAATTACAAATTACAGACCTCTCCATTCTTTGTATATATACAGGCAGTCCCCGGGATACATACGAATTAGGGACTGTAAGTTCATTCTTAAGTTGAATTTGTATGTAAGCCGAAACCAATATATTTAGTACATGTATGGTGTATATGTATGGTGTGTAATTATAAGCAGGTATATGTCCCCCATAGCAGGTATAGGCAGATATATGTATCCTCATAGGCAGGTATAGGTCCCCCATTGCAGGTAAAGGCAGGTATATGTCCCCCATAGCAGGTAATAGGCAGGTATGTCCCCCATAGGCAGGTATATGTCCCCCATAGCAGGTAATAGGCAGGTATGTCCCCCATAGGCAGGTATATGTCCCCCATAGCAGGTAATAGGCAGGTATGTCCCCCATAGGCAGTTATATGTCCCCCATAGATCGGTATAGGCAGGTATGTCCCCCATAGGTAGGTATAGGCAGGTATGTCCCCCATAGGTAGGTATAGGCAGGTATGTCCCCCATAGGTAGGTATAGGCAGGTATGTCCCACATAGATAGGTATAGGCAGGTATGTCCCCCATAGATAGGTATAGGCAGGTATGTCCCCCATAGATAGGTATAGGCAGGTCTGTCCCTCATAGATAGGTATAGGCAGGTATGTTCCCCATAGATAGGGATAGGCAGGTATATGTCCCCCATAGATAGATATAGATAGGGCTTATTAAAAAATAGCAAATACTCACCTCTGGAGGGATCGCCACTGCGTGTCTCAAAAGCGCAGCTCGGCTCCGTCCTAAAAAGAATTGCATGTCGATACTTTTCAAGACAGAGTTGAGCTGCGCTATTGAAACACGCAGCTGCATTCCCTCATGTGAACGCCGCTCCGTGTTCAGCATAGACAGCAGTGAGAATCTCACTGCTAATTGTTTAGATCTGTCTTGGGGACCGACAGTGCGGACCCCAAGACGGATCCTAAAAGCGCTTGTAACACAGAGTGTAAACTCCGTGTGAACAAGCCCTTACAGTGTTCTGTTGAATTGCATTCTAAAAACATTTATCAGGGGTTCTTTGTTTTTGACAGCAAAGATACCTCACTCTGCAGCACTGTTTATCAAGATTTGTTAGGATATATAACAACAAAGCCATGACGCCTGTGTAAACAGAGCCTTATACTCAGCAGTAAGCTGAACACATGCAGAGTTTTCTATCTCATGCGGACAGTACTGAGAAGTCAGATTTATTGATCAAAAAATAAAAATGTTTGGACCTGTGAGCTCTTGATTGAAGACAACTAGTTTTATTTTTATTTTGCCCACTGAGTGTTTCCAAGGTACTGTTCATATTGATCAATACATTACTATTTTGAGGTCTTCTGCTGTGGTCAAAGAGAAGAAAACCATATAGATCAAGAAATGACAAAGCAACACTAAAGCCAAAAACAGAGAAATCAGCCATCATGTTATATTTGCAAAGGTTTCGATGAATACAGCACTACATTGTAGCATCGTGTGGAAGCTAACTCCATGACATAGATATTTGTAGGCTAGTAAACGGGTCAGCGTTATAGTAATTACTGGTCATTACACAGAGAACAATGGGATGGTTCAGACCACCAAACTTCTACAATTAGATATATATTTTTTTTTAAATGGCAACAGTAATTTGTACATTTTAGGTTGAACTAACATACAGTATTAAGAATTTACTCACCATTACATTTTCTAAGACCCATCATCAATGTTGCATTATACTTCAAGGCATAGTCAATCTTGTAAAATGATGTGATTCAGTTGGATTATATTTTCTAAACTCCCAATTGGCTCATCACAGCAATCCTCCGTTATTATGACGGTTAAGGCTTGAAATGAGGCCTGCTTTAGAGGATCTCTGGAACAGGATCAATTCAATAAGTTCAACTTTAAAGGCCATGCAGAACCCAATGACCTAGGCCAAAAAGCTCAATTTTAGTATTTGCCAAGAGACACGTTTTAACTATTCTGGAATACAGATATCAAGGGTATGCAAAAATTTACAGCATTTTGCGGAGAATAGATTAGTAACATAGTAACAGTGGAACATTAAAGTCTAATTTACCTATTGTGGTAGTAGGAAAAACTGTATAACACAATTATCTGATGGTAGATAGTTCATGTACAGTGAAGGAGAGCATATGAGCTTCAAAAGACATCAACCTGCGCAGTCATGAGCCCATGGCACAAAGTATATAAGTTATTCAAACATATTTAAGGCACACATTTTTATGTTTCGTTACATGACGAGGAAGCACATCCTGAATTAATCTATTACAATTAAAAAGTTACAATTCTATAACTATTTATTTCTGTTAGTACATGTAGAGAAAGAGCGATCTTGCACCATACAATGTGTTATAACCATTTATTCAGATCTCTACCAATGTATTTGACAATATATTCTTGTTAGATTAGTTTAGATAAATGATCTAATAGGACAACCTCTTTCCTAAGTCTTACTTTCTTGTTTTGCCATAAACCATGTCCCAATGATAATACTACACCATAGTCTTTTCATTCAAAATGCCACCCTGAAGTGATAGATATGAAATTGATGAGACCTGAAGAATGCTACTTTTCAGAATGCATAGTATCTAATGTAAAATTTGGTGTTGTAGGGATAATTGTATGGGGCTGTTTTTAAAGGGTAGGTGCAAGGCCCATTATTTCCAGTGAAGCCAATGGTAATGCTGAAGCATACAAAGATATTTAAGGCAATTGCGTGCTTCCAAAATTGTGGCAAATCCTTGGAGAATACTCCCTTTTTCTGATATGACCTTACTTGTACACAATTTATGGTACATAAAGATATGATTTGTTAAGTTTGGTGTGCTCAGCCTAGAACCTTGACCTTTACCCAACCCAACATCTGTGGGATGAAATGGAAGTCAGAATGTGAGCCACAACTTACTGCCTCAATCCCAAATCTTGCAGAATGTTTTCCTAGATAAGTGGAGGCTTTTATATAACTTTAAAAAAGAATCCATGGTTTTGAAGTGAGATGTTCAACGAGATTTCATAGGTGTGATGGTCAGATGTCTGCATACTTTTGGTCATGGGTGTGTTAAACTGACCATATTGGTAGACGGTTTTTTTTATTTATTAAGGGAGAAATTATAAAGTTCTAAACCATTTGTTCTATGGTTCCCATGTATGTATTTTAAAAATTATTTGATTACATGATAAGTTTGTTTTCTCACACAGCACAATTAAAATTTGTGATGTTGTTAATTATATTTTGTGTGAATTTTTAATTGGAATTCTTCAAATGCACAGAAAAGAAATAGATCAATAGCCTGTACAACTGCACATAAAGTTAAAGATGCTAGAAATAGAAGTCAAAGCTGTAATCCCAACACAAAACACTTTAGCATAAATTGTAAAATTAACTTCTTTGAACTCCAATTAATTATCAAAATGTTCAGACATTTCCAAACATTTTTTCTTTTTAATGTTAATCTCCGTAATTATTTAGGATTTTGGAAGTGAGTTCAGCTAGGAATTCTAGTAAGTAGAGTAATTACATACTTGCAGGATAATTCTATTTTCTTTTCTCATAAACCCATTTCGTGTTTAAAATAATTTTATATTTAGCACATACAGTATGTAAGAATATGTTTAGCTTTTCCAATTATGGGCATTTTGCAGGATACATAGGTAAATGGTAAGGGCAATGCTGACTGGCTAGAACACATAGTTGAAATATGGTATATTGTAATATTAATTAATTTATAGGGTTTGTACACCATGAAAGAAAAACAAAAAAAGAGCAGGAAACTGTATAAAATCACAAAAAACCTGTCCTCAGCTAACCACTTCCTGACCATGCTTTTTACCACTCTCCTGACCATGCACATTTTAATTTCTTTTGTGAAACAGAAGACTTTATTTTTAGGTAATTTTTATATTTATATGTTTTTTATTTTAATTAATTTTAATAATATCATGGAAAACAGTAAAAACATGGTTTTCACTTTTTGTATTTTTCATAACAAAAAGTGGCAAAGTGGCATTAGTCTCGTAATTGTGTCACTTTTCCATCATGGAATGTAGAAAGTCCACAGCACTCCTCAGTTACGTGCAAATGTGTACAAAATGTTATTGGTCATCAGTGCAGACATTCCAGTACCACCAATGGTACTGCTGTCTAATCTTGTACAAATATGTTACCCAAATGCTATGGTATGTCGACTTCCAGCCAATGGTACTGCTGCCTAATCTTGTTGAACCAGAACCTCCATGTTTCCCACTGCCATGTTGTCGCTGCCAGCAATAGTACTTGCCGTCCTAATCTGTTGAACCAGAACCTCCATGTTCCCATTGGTCATGTTCTCCCCTGCCACCAATTGTACTGCTGCCTAATCTAGTCGAACCGGAACCTCCATGTTCCTCATGTTAGCTACATTTATGTCATAATGTCAGTGACGCAGTTTATCTCTAATCATGATATCGTCTGCATGGTAACGTATCTAACCCTCTCATGTTTTTGTAGTCTGCCAAACAGTCTGCCAGTGTGCCTAATCCTCTCATGTATGATACAGTACTCTGAGCTATTGTATCGAATCCTCTCATGTGTGATACTGTTGGCTAAATTAATGTATCTAAACCTATAGTGTAATGCTGTCCACTGAACGACTCCTGACCTCCCTCTGAAACTAGGAGAAAACTTGATAGATCTATTAATAACTGGAGATTAGTGTACAGTATGAGGGGAATGTATGAAAACTGTCTGGGTCTATGACTTTCTTTCTTGTCCATAGCAACCAATCAGAACAAAGAAAGTCTAAGACCTACACAGGTTTCATACATGAGGCCCTATGTGTCTGTGTTAGTGTATGTGAATACTTGACTGTGTGGCTGTGCTGCTTTTCATGCGCCTCTTGCTGTGTTAAATGCACATTTTATGCACCAAAATATGCATTAAAAAAGCAATTACAGTGTTGGATTGTTTTCAATAGGAATACAGGCCGCAGTCCATATGGTGACCTGTGGCCCATGTATTTACAGACACTGATTCCAAATCTGTGCTGTGTAAAAAAAACACGTACCTCGGAATTATTTCCATGCTTTTCTTGCATGTTTAGCATGGAGAACATGACGTGAGACAGATGTCGCATTGGCAGTACAATGAGGAGGACGGCATTTGGGAGTTCTGAGCTGAATGTGTGCGCTCAACTATATTGGGAACTCCTATAGAAATGAATGGAGAGGACGGGTGCAAGAAGTGCTGTCCACCTCATGCTAAAACTTCTTCAGGATTTATTACAATAGGACTGGGCAAACCCCTTAACACCTTAGTGACAGCTTCTCCTCACCTGTGTAGGTTCCTCATTGTCATGTTCTCGCTGCCACCAATGGTACTGCTGCCTAATCTTGTCGAACCAGAACCTCCATGTTTCCCACTGCCATGTTGTCGCTGCCAACAATGGTACTGCTGCCTAATCTTGTTGAACCGGAACCTCCATGTTCCCCATTGGCATGTTCTCACTGCCACCAATGGTATTGCCATCTAATCTAGTCGAACCAGAACCTCCATGTTCCTCATTGTCATGTTCTCGCTGCCGCCAATTGTACTGCTGCCTAATCTAGTCGAACCGGAACCTCCATGTTCCTCATGTTAGCTACATTTATGTCATAATGTCAGTGACGCAGTTTGGACCACTCAGGGAGTTTTTGGCCTTTAAGCCTCCCAAAAAGATTGGAATAAAAAGTTAATAAAAAGGTGCATGTCTCTGAAAATGGTAGAAATAAAAACTACACTTCAGCCCACAAAATATAACCCTCCCTCAGGTCTGTAGATGAAAAAAATGAAAATCTCATAGAATCGCACTATAAAGCAAATAAAAAAAAAAAAACATGGCAAAAATGCCAAACATTTGATATTGCCAAAATTGTACCGACTTGCAAAGTAAAGCTAACATGTAATTTTTACCACACAGGTAACTCTGTGACAACAATCCCCCCATTTAAAGAAAAAAAAATTGCACATTGCGTTTTTTTCACATTCTACCTCAGTTATTCTGTTTTCAGTGAATTATGTAGTAAACATAAATGGCACGCTTAAGAAGGACATCTTATCCTGCAAAAAGCAGGCCTCATACAGCTATAGGGATGGAAAATAAAAATGTATGTGGCCTTGGAAGACAGGAAGGAAAAAACAATTGCAACGGAAACAGAAATCCCTGTGACAGAAGGGGACACCGCTGCAATCATTTTTGACATTGCTGGACCAGGACTCCCTTTTTTGCAGGACTTGGTTAATTTTTTTGTGGTTCCCGACTACATTTTCTGACATTCTTTGTGGGATAGAATAGAAAAAAAAGCATTTGCACCATTGTTTTTGGGTTTGGTTTTTATGGAGTTTAACATGTGGTATAATGGCCATGTTATCATTATTATGCAGGTCAGTAGGATTCCAGCTTTACCAAATGTATGTGGTTTTTATTGTGTTTTATTCATTTTTAAAAATAAAAACTTAAAAATTAATTGCCATGCATCGACATTTTATGTAACCAGTAACTTTTTTATTTTTTTGGAGAGAGACCTATTTGAGAAATTGTTTTTGCTGGGTCTAAGTATAGTTTGCTTTAGTACTATTGTTTTTTTCAGCATTTACTATGTAGAGTAAATAAGGGTCTATTTTAATTTACTGAACCATTACATATGCAGCAATACAAATTAGTTTTCATTTATACTATTATTTTTTATTTATATAAAATGGCAAAAAGCAGCGTTTTGAACTGTAAAGATTTTTTTTTTTTCTTTTTACATTTTTAAGATAAACTATGGTTTGGTCAGGAGCAAGTGAACCACAACTAAAATAGGCAAGTGTAAGCGTATGTTCAAACCCCGTATTTTGGCACGTATTTTAGCATGTATTTTGTGCTGATATATGTGCCAAAATACACTTTAAAAACCATGATCAAGTACAGAACACATTGAGTGCAGTGAAAAAACATCAGATAACGATTTATGCACTCATTTTTGCAGCACACAAGCATCAATAAGTACTAAACTATACAAGGAAGTAATTTGCCCCGGGCAATTATAAGTTGAAATTACACGCTTGCAAGTGCTTAATTTCAATAGAGCAAACGTGTGCATTTACAGCGCGCAGAAGTTCGCACTGCAAATACTTTGTGTGAACTTTCCCTAAGTTGGGGGCGTTTTCAAGCTCAGTGCCTAGGGCAGCCTGAGCTGTAAGTATGGCTCTGCATGAAGGATAAAGTTCTTTTAACCCCTTCCCAATATTGGATGTACCTGTACGTCCTAGCTGGAAGTGACTTCCCGCAAATGGACGTACAGGTATGTCCTGGACATTGTGCGGGCTCACAAGTGGGGACCACATGATCGCAACATGGGACCAGCTGTAATATACAGCTGGATGGGGCTTCACTGCCCAAGGCTGGAGTGAGATTAACTCCTCAGCTGCCACGATCAATCGCGAGCCCCTGCGGCGCTATGGTGGGCTCTGATAGCTTCCCTGACAGCTCGGAGGCCCTGTGGGCATGGTTGGGCATAATGATTGACAGTTTCCATGGAGAGCAGTACACAGCAGTACACAGCATTACTGCTGTGTACTGCTCTCCTATGTAACAGTGATCTGAAGATAACTGATAAAAGTCTCCTATAGGGAAAAGTAAATTAAAAAAAAAAGTAAAAAGGTACAAAAAAGTTGTCACGATCTGCAAATTCCTCTGCCTCCTGCCTGCATGCAACTGTGTGTTTGATCCTGGCGGTTGGAATTTGCTAATTCTGTTCAGTGCTGAAAACAGTTAAAACCTCCAACTGGGATGGGCTAGGTGCAGAACTTCCTAATCTGCTGACTCCAATAAAAGTTGCCTCCTACCAACAGTCTGGGCCTGAGTATTGGTGTTGCAGGCCAAGGCCGCTTTCCCTTGCCTTAAGCCGCTTTACAAACCGGGCCTTGCTGTGTTTCTGGAAGTTCCTGTTTTGTTCCTGTGTGCCTCAGCCGTGTCTCCTGCAAGGTTCCTTAAAGCCTCAGCCGTGCCGCCTGGAGGGGCCCCGCTTCCTGAGCCGTGCCGCCTGGAGGGTCCCAGCGTTCCTGAGCCGTGCCGCCTGGAGGTCCCAGCGTTCCTGAGCCGTGCTGCCTGGAGGGGCCCAGCCCTTCCTGAGCCGTGCCGCCCGGAGGGTCCCAGCGTTCCTGAGCCTGCCGCCTGGAGGGTTTCCCAGCGTTCCTGAGCCGTGCCGCCTGGAGGGTCCCAGCGTTCCTGAGCCGTGCCGCCCGGAGGGGCCCAGCGTTCCCCGAACCGTGCCGCCTGGAGGGTCCCAGCGTTCCTGACCGTGCCGCCTGGAGGGTCCCAGCGTTCCCGAGGGCCCGGGCCCCCTGGAGGGTCCCCCGCGTTCCTGACCGTGCCGCCTGGAGGGTCCCAGCCCCTTCTGAGCCGTGCCGCCTTGGGGGTTTCCCAGCGTTCCTGAGCCGTGCCGCCTGGAGGGTCCCAACGTTCCTGAGCCGTGCTGCCTGGAGGGTCCCAGCGTTCCTTAGCCGGGCCGTCTGGAAGGTTTCCGCGTTCCTGAGCTGTCCCTCCTGGTGGTGACCTGTCCGCGATTGTCTCTCGTTCCACGGTGGTCCTGGCCTTTTCCTATCGTCTACAGCCTCTGGATCGGTGACCCTGGGCCTTACTTTCCTGGCTGCGGTAGGTGGAGTCTGCCTCCACGGTCCCAAGGATCCACCTTCCCTTCTACGTGTCAAGTGTCTATCTGTGCTTCTTGTACCATGTTTACCCAAATAAAGCCTTGAAACGTTACAAAAGTGAAGGTAAAACACAAAAAATAAAATAAAAACACGTACACCGACCTTTTCCCCTTTACAAACATCAATCACCCCTAAAAAGATAGAAAATAAAATACGCATATCTGATATCGACATGTGTGTAATGACCTGCCCTACAAATTTGTCATTTTATTTAACTTGCACAGTGAACACCATAAAAAGAAACTGTCACAGAATTGCAATTTCTGTACATCCCACAGCACATAAAATGCAATGAAAAGTGATCAAAAGCTCATATAAACGCCAAAGTGGTACCAATAAAAATGTCAGTTCATCGTGCAAAAAAAAAAGGACTGGGAAGGATATTGCAATCCTGGTCAAAGTTCAATGAAATCCACAGCCCTCAATTTTTGTTTGCAATTTAAATTCTTGTATTGTATAAATTTCATTAGACAAACAAGCTGCATATAATGATGTGATACATGAGGAAATGCTGATGTGTGACGTTTGTCACGATGTTTTGGTTTTTCAGAAAAAACTTAATCTGTTGCCTCATTCAAGGAGAAAATAAAAGTAAGTATAGCTGCTGTTTTATGAAGTATGTTAGTTGCAGGAGACAAATGAGTAATAAGGGGAGCTACATAAAGATGAAGTGATTAAGAACGGACCTCAAAAAAAGATGCTGGTATCATATAGTATAAAAGCAGGTAGGGTGTTCAGTATGGATCCATACTGCATTATATATTTTGATGGTGCAACATTGAGGATATAACACTTTGAAGTAGTCAGTGTACAGCTTGTATAACATTGTAAATTTGGTGTGCCATCAACATAACTCAACATACAGCCATCAATGTCTAAACCACCGGCAACTAAAGTGAGTACACCCCTAAGTAAAAATGGACAAATTGTGCCCAGTTTGCGATTTTCCCTCCAAGGTGTTATGTTACTCATTAGTGTTACTAGATATCAGGTGTGAATGGGGAGCAAGTGTGTTAAATTTGGTGTTATCACTCTCACACTCTCTCATACTGGTCACTAGAAATTCAACATAACACCTCATGGAAAAGAACTCTTTAAGGCTCTGAATTTAAGAATTGTTGCCCTACATAAAGATGGCCTAGGCTATAAGAAGATTGTCAATACCCTGAAACTGAACTGCAGCACAGTGGCCAAGACCATACAGTGGTTTAGCAAGACAGGTTCTATTCAGAAGAGCCCTTGCCATGGTCGACCAAAGAAGTTAAGTGCACGTGCTGTCAGATCTAGAGATTGTCTTTTAAAAATAAACTTATGAGTGCTGCCAGCATTGATGGAGAGATTGAAGGGGTGGGATGAATGGTCAGGCTGTCAGTACTCGGACCATACACCGCACATTACTTCAAATTGGTCTGCATGGTTGTCCTCAAAGAAAGAAGCATCTTCTAAAGATGATACAAAAGAAAGCCCACAAACAGTTTGCTTATTACACCCTGCCATTGCTAGGGTGTAATACTTGGTTAATTAAATGCCTGTATACAGAGGTACATCAGTACTGACTTACATAGGACAAGCATGTTCATGTCAGCGAGGGAGACTAAGGAATTCATGTACGAAAACTGTCTAGGTGTAAAACTTTCTTTGTTGCCTATAGCAACCAATCAGAGTTCCCCTTTGAAAAAATGAAAAGGGGACTCTGGTTGCTATGAGCAACAAGAAAAGTCTTAGACCTAGACAGTTTTCATACATGTTAACATAAAAAATAAAAAGTAAAAAAACAAAAAAAAAACAAATAACAAATACACTCTGTTTTTGCATTTGAAAAAAAAAAACAAAGAAAAATAAAAATAATAATATAAAAATAATATAAATAACACATAATATAATTGGTATAGTTACATCCATAAAAGTTTGATCTATTGAAATACAAGATCATCTATCTTGTACCATAGAAGAAAAAAATTCTCAATGCCAAAATTGTGTTTCTTTGGTCATTTTGGGCAACATGTATGATTTTTAGCACCCAGGCGCCATTTTTTTTGCATGCATTAGTAGCGTGGAATGCGCCTGAATCTATGAACCTTTTCTACTGCAGGTCATAGATTTAGCGCTTTCTAGCTACTAAGCGACAATTCTGGCTCAGGTAAACCACTTTTAAAGTGGTCTACCTGTTCCAGCAGTAATGCGGCTGGATTTTCTGGTAAACAATCATAAATGTGTAGCTTCTTATGGTTGTAGTGCGACACGTCTCCAGCACGCCCCCTGATCTCAGGCGCATTACAAAGTGCTCTGCACACTTTGTAATGCGCCTGATAATGGAGTGCGCCTGGTTAAAAATATAGTGAACAGGCTGCACAAGTTTTCAGGCTGAAAAGATGCCAGACTTCCTACATTCATACATGTTGCCCTTTGTGTTCCTAAAAAATTGAATAAAAAATTATCAAAAAGTTATATGTATCCCAAAATGGTGCCAATAAAAAATACACAAAAGCCAGCAAAAATGAGCCCTAACTTAGGTCCATAGATTGGAAAACAATAAATTTATTGGTCACAGAAAATGGCGTTTCAGCAATGGGTTAAAGGGGATGTATCGCTTCCTTACTTCGGCTCATTCACACTGCTCTGAGCTTCTCAACTCTGTGAATGCAGGGGCGTTTCTTCCCCTCCCAGCTGGATGACATCACCCCCCCTTCACTGCTGCCTGAGACTCCCCCCCCCCCCTCACCTCTGAGTCCACATATCACTGTGTCTCTCCCTATCAGTCTTATTTTATAAGAGCTGTATACATACCACAGGCTGCATTCAATCTAATCTGAGCACTGATCTCCTCTCAAAACTGGAGATGTATTACAGCTTTCTAAGAACGGCACAGATCTGCGTGTATGCAGGAGAGTTAGGCACAGGGTCAAAACTGTCATGTTTTCTCATGTACAATCTGCTGAAGTCTGTTTCTGCTATGTGTGGAGACAGAAAAATGCTACGGCCCCTAAATCTGAGTCATTCTGTACAGCCCATGAATCGACCCAGGGGCTGTACAGAATGTAAATGAGCTCTCAGCTAGTGAAATGCAAGGAGGAGTGATTAGACCCACACTGGATATCAGTGTAAATAAAAACACAAGATAAGGGACACTGTGAGAACAAGGCAACTTTGCTAATGACATCCAATTGCAAAGTTGCTTGTTTTCACTGTCCCCTTATTCTGAAGACCATTTAATGAAACGATAACACCCCTTTAAGAAAGAAAATCCCAGCCCTAGATTGTAATCGGTTGTTTGCTAAGGGAACTAGAAACCCCTACAAAGGGCACCCTTGTAGCACAAGTTATCATCCCTCCACAAAGTACGTTATTAGAGACGTCAGAGCAATGTGATTGCAATTCTAAAGCCAACCAGGGTAGAATCTGCATGAAGCTGACATGTTGTACCTATGTTTGCTGGGATTCAATCCAGTTACACCAAAAATTTACTATGAAATTAGTAAACTTTTATTATAAATTGCCCGTAGAATGGTGTGTGATATGGGAATAGGACTGAGAACTGTGTGTAACTATAGTCCCTGTACAACACTTTGGAATATGTTGGCACTAGAGATGGGCGAATCGATTCTAACGAAGTGGAATTCGTTTAGAATTTCAGGAAAACTTCGATTCTGAACGCAGTCGAACTTTGGGGTACTTTTGGTGAACAAAGTGTGCTTTTGATTGATAAAATGGCTGCGAGCACATGGCGTTACATGGGGCAAAGAACTCTGGGAGAAGAAGGGCATAGCCTACATGACATATGCAGAGATGAAGCCAATCAGAGACCGGCGGGATTCTGTGACGTCACCGCACTATATAAGTCCGGGCGCGACGCTGGGACTCCCCACTCCTCCACTGTACTGATTAGGGCGGTGCTGCCGCGGCTGCTTTTAAATTACCCTGATACTAAAGAACCATTTTTATACAGGGGTTTTGGGGGGGTGCTCAGTTTGTCTCAGAGACTGCTTCTTTTAAACCCGTTTTTTTCCCAATTTTTTGGGGGAAATTGGATCTAAAAGTCCGTGTGGGGCCCAGGCAGCTGCTATCATTTTAATCTATCTGCTCACAGCACATTGTTTTATCCAAGGGTAAATCTAAGCCTGTTCCTATTGTTTTCCCCATTTACAGAACAGCGTTTTTAAAATTTAAAAAAATCCCAAATTTCTTTTTTGGGCTGCTAAATTTTTTTGCGAAAATTTACACCCAAGGGGTTAATTAAGCGTTTTTTCTGCTGCTGTGGTTACAAAAAAGAAAACCTTTTTAAACCGCCAAAAAAAAAATTTTTTCCCCGAAAGCATAATTCACAAGGGGAAGGGTTTAAATTTTCCCAAGTTTTCCTCTTGTTGTTTTAGCATAAAAAACACCCTTTGTAACACGCTAAAAAGCTCTTTGTTTGGGTTGCTCAATTCTTTTGCGAATTTACATCCGGGGGTTAATTAAGCGTTGCCCCTGCTGCCTGTGGGACTAAAAAAAAAACTTTTTATTTCACCCCCAAAAAAAGACTTTTTTTCCTGTAGCAAATTCAAAAACCCAAAGGGGTTAATTACAAGTTTTTCCCTCTTGTTTTTTTGGTTTTAAAAAAACACCCCATTGAAAACACGTACAAAGCGGGAAATTTTTTGGGGCCCTCCCCAAAATTTCCCTTTTGCGCAATTTCCCACCCAAAGGGGTTTAAACTAAGTTGTCACGTCCGCCCCACCAGCACGTGACGGGGGGGCCCCACTGTAATGGGGTAATTTTATAACCACTCGAGCTCACCTCTCACTCGGGGTACCCAAATCAACATAAATGGGTACCACAAGACTTTTCCACACCCCAAAAATCGCCCGTTTCCCCACCACCTTCCCTTAGTTAAAAAGATCCCAAGAAAAAAAAAAGGGGCTCACCCGGGAAAGGTCCTAATCCTCACCGTTTTAAAAAAAACCCAGGGAAAAAAAATTCTTACGGGCCCAACTCACTGTTTCTCCCCGGTAGTTCCCAAAGGGAAAAAAAACAATCCTTTTCAAAAAAATTTTGGGTCCCGTGCAACAACAAGGTTAGCAAAATTATGTTCCCTTTTAAATTTAAAAAAATTTGTTTTTCAGTGCTTAATAACAAAAATATGAAAAATAAAAAAAATGACCACACACAATACTTTTTTTAAAATTAAAAAGGAGAAAAATGGAAAACTCCCCAACTTAAAAGATGTTTCCACGTCCCGGGGGTTAAGGAGAAATTAGAACAGCTCACTTTAGAAAAAGGAAACCCGTGTTTATGACACCGTCTACGGGGGGGTGAAAATTTTTTCCCCGCCAGGCTGTCTTGTCTTTTTGGGTTTGGAAAATTATGAAAAAGTAGGTGGGATACAAAATTTTTCTGAGGGGGGTTATTTTTATTTTTTTTCCAAAAGGGGGCCCTCAGGGAAACTCCCTTTTGGGGCGGGAAAAAGGGAAAACCCCTTTTTTTCTCTCTGGGGGGAAAAATTTTTTTTAAATTTGAAAAGGGGGGAAACTAAAGCTTATCAGATCGCTTTTCCCAGGATCCCAGGGAAACCCGGGCCTGTAATAAATCCCTTTTCCTTTTTAGCCATAAAAGCCCTCGGGGCTGGGGTTTTATTTTTCCATAGGACCAGAAACTTCCTCCCGGGGGAAAAAGGGGGAATGTTGCCTTACCATCTTAATTTGCAGGATTTTGGGGAATTAAATACATTAAATTTTTAATACTTGTACATAACACCTCCCCTTTGGAGCGGGGCGTGGGGTTGGGCTCACCTCCCTTTCCCCGGCCCCCCTCCTTCCTCCCCTGGGGAGGGGAGACGTCAGCCTTACCACACTCCATGCCCCTTCTGAAACGGAACCATCAGACATGGGGGTTGGAGGCCCCCCCGCTGGGCGGCACACATCAACGCTACATGTGGGGACACATCACCTTAGCCGGGGGGTCTAAAGTCTTACCCCCCTTTTCCAGCCCCCGGGGAAAAAACCTTTGGGCCCAAGATTACCCCGCAGTTTGGCCTTGGCCCCAACAGTTTGGGAAGCGAGCCCCCAATACACCCTGAGCTGGGTTTCCCCCTACAGGGCGGAAAGGGGGCCATACATTCCCGGCTTGGATACCCTTCTACTATGTATGAAAGTTTTGAAAATGATCATTGGTTTCGGGCCCACACCCCCTGGGGCTTTGGGATATGAAAAACCAAAACTCGGGGTTTGGCCCCCTTCCCCCATAAAACTATGGGGGACACACCCCGGGCTTAGATACATTATGTTTGGGTCCACAACAGTTTGAGATAACCCTGTTTGGATACACCCACTAGTGTCCATGGCAGTTGAGATACCCCTCCCGGCGGGGAAAAAATTCATGTTGTCCAAGCATTTTCCCAAAGTCATGGGGAAAACTTAATACAGGGGGCCCCCAGATTACGGGGCTAAATTTGGTTATCAATGTCCAAAAACAGTTCTGAGATATCTTTGGGGGCGGGGAATACTTTCAAACAAATACAAGTCAGTTTTTCCTTTCAGGGCTGGGGGGTTCCTTGATAGGAGGGGGGTCTACGGGTTTTGCACATCCTTGCAGGGGGGGGGTCGAATGCGCGGGGTCCCCTTTTCGGGCCCCACAACGTTTGACCTCTCCCAGCAGGGGGGGGGCAAGGGGGGGGCTGCAGACCCCTTCCCCCTGCAATGTATCTCTGCAGAGCATTGCCCCCTTGGGGGGGTCACCCGACACACAAAACTGAGGTTTCCGCGGATTTTGACTAGGGGTCACAGGAGGGATATGAGGACAGTCACTTTGACATTACGCATTTCAGAAGCATCTTTCAGAGGGCCCCTTTCCATTTTTATAAACCCTTTCCCATCTGGGCACTTTCAAAGCAGGGTTTACACCCCCTCTGGGGGGAACCCATAAGGGGGGATTGCTGGGTTGTTTTTCAAGGGGGACCCGGGGGACGTAATTCCCGTACTTTCCCCAAAAAAAAAAATTTCGGCCCCAAGTAATACGGAAAGGGGGAAAAGGTGAAAGAAACCCCCAACTTTTTCCCCAAATTCCTGGGCCCGCCCCCATCCAAAAACCCAACAAAACCCATGGGTTTTTTACCCGAGCGGACCCCCCCAAACCCCGGGTTTCAGGGTATGGCCCCCCGGAAAAAATACTTCGAGCATCCACCATCTCGGGCCCGCAAAACAGTCACCTTGCTCCACTTTTTTTTTGAACCCCATGGCGATTTTCCTTCCAGGGTGACGGGTTTTAAAGGGTTTTTAATCCTTTTTCTCCTTCCTGCACCCCCAGTTACAAGATAGATGGAGGGGCCCTGCTACAGGGGGCGCTTTTGGGCATGGGGGAAAAACTCCTCCGTTGTCGGGAAAAGTGGCACAACATGCCCCCCCTTGGGTTGCAGATAAAACCCCCTGCGAAATGGTCCATAAAATGGGGTGTGGGGGCCTTTGGGGGCCCCAGGCGGATACGGGGGGGGGTTGTCCGGGGGGGTCGATGGGGAGGGACAGGGGGATCCCCCGCAGGGTTACCCCTCCTCCAGGGGGACTCCGGTGGTCTCCGGGTTTTTTGGGGTCCTGTTGGTAACATAGGAGTCTGCCAGGTTTCCCCCGCCTTTTTTGGATGTTTTTGGGGGTTCCATTCCCCAGACAAACTGCGAACATCGGCAGGACAGATATGGAGGAGCTTTTTTCCCTTTTAATCAATTAAAAAGGTCGTTTAAAAAACTGGAAACAGATAGTCCTTCCCCCCACTGCTTGCAGGTGGTCTTAAGCCGCTTTCCAACATCTGCGAAACTGTCAGTGGGAAACCCTTTTTGTAGACTCCCCAAATTTTCTGCGATTTCCCCCGGAGTGAGGGGATATTTCCGTGCCCAAACCCTCTTTATGGCGTTAAAAGTCCCCCATCTTGATCTGGGGAGGGGGTCCCCAAAAAAACCCCCAAGGCTTTTCCCCCTTATCCTGGGGGCAGATATCGTGCCCACTCCCCTTTTTGGGGAGATGATATTGCCCTACAAGTTTTTCAAAAACCTCGTTAAAGGGAAAACATCCAAAATCCCCCATTCTTTTCCATCACAAAGGGAAAATGTTTCCCGTCAGGGTTTCAACGGGGTTTTTATCCCGGGGATTTAGCCGTGGCAAAGCCCACCCCTTTCAAGTGGCCAGCTTTTAGCTTTAGGGGCCCTTTTAGCTTGGGCCTCGGCGCCCCTCGCTCTCTCTCAGTTGACGCTCAGCCGCCCCTCCGGGGGTTGACGCCCGGGTTGACCTCAGCCGCCCCCTCTCGCTGCGTTTACGCTCGGGGTTGACGCTCAGCCGCCCTCCCCTGCTGCTTTACGCTCAGCTTTCCGCAGCCTCTCTCTCCGCCTGTTTTGGGAAATTTCAGGAAAAAGTTGGAGGCGCCCCACTTGGGGCACAAGGCCAAGTTGTGCAAAGCCATGCCCAGAGCGAGTCCATGCCTTCCCCGAAAGGGGCCCCTGCCGGGGGGGCCCCAGGGGAAAAATTTCTTCAGGCGCATACCCGTCAAATTTGGGCCTGTGCGTTTTCAGTTTCGCTCTCTGGGCGCCCCGTCCGGCTGCTGCAGAAACGTGCTCCCCCGAGTTCCCGGATCAGCTGGGCCTTTGTCTTTGCCGGGTGAAAAAAAATCTCTCTCCTCCCCCAGGCTGACGAGATATTCTTTACTTTGCTTTTGTAAAGGGGGTGCCATTTCCCCCAAAGCACCCCTTTTCCAAAAAAAAAGATAGAAAAAAAAAACAGGGAGGGGAAAATGGGTTGATGTGTGTCCCAAAAAAAAGTAAGCCCGCGTTAATTTTTGTAAGGGGCTGGTGTTTAAAATTTTACAAAGATTCAGCCCCTTTTTAGGGCAGGGAATAATTGCTTAAACCCAAACACTAATGTTGCCCAAAAAAAAAAGAAAAATTTTCCCATCCCCTTGCCCCCAATTTTTGTCACGTACGGCGTCACCAGCACCGTGACTGGGGGGCCCACTGGGTAATGGGGTTAAAAACTTAATCCACTCAGCTCCCTCCACTCAGGGAGCAAATCAAGCATTTAAAACGTACCACAAGACAGTCCACCCCCCCAAAATGTCCGCTGCCAAACCCCCTTCCCCTTCAGTTAAAAGATACAGAAAAAACAAAAAAATCAGCCGGAAGGTAGCTAAGTCCTCACCGATTTTTTAAAACACGTAAAAAATGCTTTCCAAATCAAAATCACTGCTCTTTCAGTAGTTACCAAAAAAAAAAAAACAATCCTTCAAAAAAATTGGGGCCGGGGCAAACAACAAGAGTTGCGGAAAATTTCTGTTTCCTTTAAAATAAAAAAAGATTTTAGGGGTTACATAGACAAAAATAAAGATAAAACAATAATGACAAAACACACAATACAGTTTTTTAAAATTAAAAAAGGGGGAAAAATGAAAACTCCACACTTACAAGATGTTTCCAGTTCCCCGGGGTAAGGAGAAAATTTGACACAGCCCCACTTTAAAAAAGAAGGACCCCGTAGCTTTGGGCAACCCTCTACAGGGGGGCTGAGCAATTTATACCCCCGCCCGGCTGTTCGTCTTATTGGCCCGGGAATTTTGAAAAAATAGGTGGGGAACAAAAATTTCTGAGGAAAGGGGTTTTTGTATTTTTGTTTCCACAAGGGGGGGACCACGGACTGCCTCTCTGGGCAACAAAGGAAACCTTTTTTTTTTCCCCTCTGGCGGGAAAAAAAATTTTTTTAAATTTTAAAAGGGGGGGGAAAATGAGCTTAAACAGATTCTTTTTGTTCCCGGATACAGGGAAACCCGGCCCGTCATAAATCCTTTCCTTTTTCCCAAAGACTCTGGGGTTGGGGGTTTTAAAGGGGCCCTAGGACCAAAAAAAAACTTCTCTCTCAGGGAAAAAAAGGGGGGAAAGTTTTCCTTAAACCCCTTAAAAGGGAGGATTTTTGGGGAGGGAAATTTTAAAATACATTTAAATTTTTTAATTCTTGTACAAAAACATAAGTTTTTTTTTTCTGCAGTTTTTTAAAAAAAAAACTTTTTTTTCACGCCACAGAAGAAAATTTTGTAGCATAATTCCCTATTTCCATGGTTTTAAATTAAACCCTGTTTGTGCTTTTTTTATTCAGTAAAAAAACCCAGAGTTTTTTTAAAAAGGGACATACAAGTTTAAATTTTTTCCCGCCCATTTGTGGGGGCGAATTTAAATCCAAGGGTTAACCCCCCTTGTTACTGGGGTTTATTTGGAGTCAAAACAGGGTGTGTATTTATCATATACGAATCTTCACAAACAGAAAAAAGTTTGTCAGCGAGAGGTGGCAGGTCTTCCCCTGCCAGTGGCGGGGGCACAAACATTTGGACGGCCCGGGTCACAGCACAGAAAGGGGGGACGCCCGCAGCAGGGGCCCTTTGGTGTGGCCAAATCCCGTTTTCTTAGACCCCGTGTGCTGACTGTAACCCAAGATTCTTGTTTGGTTGACTGGTTTCATCCATTTCCTCCCAGATGACATTGACAACCCCACCCAAGAGTCGGGGGAAAAATTCAGACTAAACCCTTGTTGGCATGGCCCGGGAGGGGTCAGCGGCCCTCACCTGCCCTCAACCCCCCTTTTTGTCCCATCCTTTTCCCACAGAGATCTACTTGTTTTGGGCCCCGCGCCATTATTAGCGAGGATGAAAAATTTGGGGAGGGCAGTCAGCACTACTTGGCAGCGAAGAAAGGGGGGCCCAATTCCCCTGCTTTTGCAGTAGGTGGCAAAAGTTAGAGGTGGGGAGAGGGGCATGGGAGGTCTTTTGTGAGGGGTCAGCTTGCATACCAAGCCCATTGATGGGGGCACCCATGACGATGAAAACAAATAATGGGATTTTCCCGAGATTTGGGGGGCCGGGGAAGCAAGGAAAGGGGCGTCAGCTGCGCCGGGCACGGCACACCCAAAAGGGGTTGTGGGGCCCGGAGTCAGCAGGGTAGCAAGTGTGGGGTGGGGGGAAAAACGGCCACGGGTAAAAAAAACCGGTTTCCCGCAGGTCCAAAAAGTAGAGGCACGGGGGCCACGAGGGCAGCGGCGGCAGTAGTATCAGTGGGGGGTTTGCGGTAAAATCGATACCGGCGCTGTGGCAGTTCTTTGCAAAGACACCGGAGAAGCCGAATATGGGTTATGTAGAATCGTGGGCAGAAAGTGAAGCGGGCCAGGAGCTAATTGGCACCACGGCCCTGCGTCAAAAACATGCACGTCACCACGGTGGCCTTGGGGAAAAAACGGGCTAAAAGGGGGTGGACCATCCTGCCGCCGCAGAGCAGCACGGCCAGTGGCACGTATGCCATTGCAGCCAGTCAAGGGCCCCACCACCTTGCAAAAAGGGACTGTTTCTCTTTGACATCGTTCCCTGGTCCAGATGCCCTGCTCCTCCCCTTTCGGGCGCCAGCAGTCATTCAGCGAGGCGATTGCAAAGAGACAACGTACGTCCAACCACCCAAAGGTGCAGCAGCTGACCGGCTCCTGCCCCAAGTTGTTGGACTGCTCCCCCCTTTTTCCAAATGGGGACCTGCCCATTCAGAGAACTAAGGTTGTGCCAACCAATGGAGAGTTCCAAGCCTAATTTCTTTTCAAAAAGGCAGCCCCAGCACTTCATAAATATGAGAACAGAAGGTGGCCAGTCCCTGAGTTTATCGGTTTTTCCAAGGTGCAGGGCAGCGAGGACTTGGAGTGTAACTACGGTCGGGGGCCGTACATTTTCCTTTATGGCCCCTGGGTGAGGGTGTTTCCCTCCCCCAGGGCACACCAAAAACTTGGACGGAAAAAGTGCTTTCTCCTCCACGTTGTCAAACTGCAACTTCAAAAAAAATGTCCACCTCCCCTCCTCCACCCCCACCACCATCTCAGCCTCCACAAGTACTGCTCCATCATACCCAAAGTGTAGGGCACGCCCGGGGTCACGCAGTTCAACCTGGCTTGCCCCCGGCGACAAGTCCCAAGGGGGGGGAACTGCTCCCCGTTTTAGCAAAAAAAATCGGTGTGGCTTTTCTGCGCCAACTGCAAATCGGAACCATGGTGGGACGGACAATGGGAGGAACTTGTGTCCCCGGCTGCCCGGGAGGGTGGTCCATACTCCCCGTATGGTGCATTGTTCAAAAGGTTGTGAAAAGGTTTCCCGAAGTCTTCCACCGATCTTCAAAGATTCGAAAAAGGCAGGAAACTGTGCATGACTTCATCCATTCCTACAAAGCAGGACACCCTCCTCAAATTGCAGGGCCCCAGAACGGGCCCCCCCCAAAACACTTGATATGCGATGTTTCCACCCTTGGGTTCCAGCCTGCACATGTTGGACCGACTGTATGAACAAAGAAAGGACTTTTAAGATTTTTGATGACCAGGGAGACAGGAGTACTCCCCGTGTAACTTTGAGTCAGCCGGGCGTTCAGCTGACACCTCCCTTTGTTGAGGCCCTTCGAGGAGGGCCCTGTTATTTGTATCGCCGGGGCTGGGAATGAAAACTCATTCCACTGTTCATGTCCCGAACGATGCTGAAAATCTTCTGGGCAGGGGGGGAGGGCGGGCACTACATCTCGTGGCCCATGGTCCAGTGGGGGGCTGAAAAGGAGGGGGAGGGGGAAAAGGAGCAAAGCATTGTCTGGTTAAAAGAGTGGATTTTCTACCCAGGGGAAAGAGAGGAGGGGCAGGAGCAGCGGGGGAGGGTAGTGGAGATGAGGAAGCAAGGCAGATAACCCCCCAAGCACCGTGGAGTTTAAAAAGTGGAGATGGAGGGAGGGGGCCCCCTTTAAGTGACTTTCAGATGGGCCCCCACATGCTGATTTGCCTGGGTATGACAGCCGAATAGTCGATTGGCAGAAAGGGGTGATTTCTGGGTCTCCACCCATTGGACCCCGTACCCGGGCCAAAAAGGGAGCCTTTTTCCCCCTATTGAGAGGGGAAAACAAACTCAAATATAAGGGGAAATCCTCCTAGCATTGGGTGCGCCTATGTGCGGGTCGTCCCTCCTCTGACAGGTCTGACCGGGGGGGTTTTCCCCACGTCACGTACTACACCGCGACTGCTGGCGAAAGGTGGGGGGGGGGGGGTTGGGGCCAGTACCAGCTCCCTAGCAGCAACCAAAATCTGGAGTATGATGAGCGCTTCCTTTCCCCGCCTAGGAGGAGGGTAGTCGCCAGCAGCGCGCAGGGCCTGGAGCAGCCCCGAACCAACAGGTGGTGGGCCCACTTGCAAGCACTTTCCACCCAGTTAGAAGACCCCTGGCAAATGGGGAGCCAAAAATGGGTTTGTGGGGCCCCAACTTGCCCAGTTTGGGGTGGGGAAACTTCCTGCCCCCGGCCCGTAGCGTGGCATCAAGCGGGTGTCAGTGGGGGGGGCCATGTTTTTCCCCCAAAGGGGAACCCCTTGTCCCTGGGGAAATGTGGAACGACTGCCCTTTTTCAAAATGAATTTAGGGGTGGAACGGCCAGGATTTCCACACACCAAAACCTTAGGGGCAGACACATCAGCCAGACGCCTCACCCCAAAATGTGAGAAAATCTGGGTTTAAAATTTTTCCCGCCTCAGCCCTATTTGTGCCGCCACCCCCCTGATGCCACACATTGCTGCCAGTTTTTCCCTCTGCCCCCGACCATCTTTTCCAGGGACTGGTATGCCACCCACCTCCACACTCTGTCATGTGCCCTCTATGACCTATGCTGCTGCTGCTGTTGCTGGTGCCATGACATCCACACTGTGTCATTGTGCCACTGTCTGACCTCATGCTGCTGCTGCTGTTGTTGCTGCTGCGGTCACCTACACACTGTGTCATTGTGCCACTCTCTGACCTCATGCTGGTGCTCCTGCCGTCACCTCCACTCTCTGTTATTGTGCCACTCTGTGGCCTACTACTGTTTTGCCACCTCCAGAATGTCATTGTGCCACTGAATGTCCACATGGTGCTGCCACCGTCACCTCCACTCTCTGTCATTGTGCCACTCTGTGGCCTACTACTGTTTTGCCACCTCCAGAATATCATTGTGCCCCTGTCTGACCTCATGCTGCTGCCGCCGTCACCTCGAATCTCTGTGATTGTGCCAGTCTGTGGCCTACTCCTTTTTTTGCCACCTTCAGAATCTCATTGTGCCACTGCCTGACCTCATGCTGCTGCTGCCATACCTCCACACTGTGGCATTCTGCCACTCTGTGGCCTACTCTTTTTTTGCCACCTCCAGAATGTCATTGTGCCACTGACCTCATGCTGCTGCTGCTATCGTGACCTCCACACAGTGTGATTGTGCCACTCTGTGGCCTACTCCTTTTTTTGCCACCTTCAGAATCTCATTGTGCCACTGCCTGACCTCATGCTGCTGCTGCCATAACCTCCACACTGTGTCATTGTGCCACTCTGTGGCCTACTCCTTTTTTTGCCACTTCCTGAATGTCATTGTGCCACTGACCTCATGCGGCTGCTGCTATCGTGACCTCCACACAGTGTGATTGTGCCACTCTGTGGCCTACTACTTTTTTGCCACCTCCAGAATGTCATTGTGCCACTGTCTGACCTCATGCTGCTTCCGCCGTCAGCTCCACTCTCTGTCATTGTGCCACTCTGTGGCCTACTCCTGTTTTTGCCACCTCCAGAATGTCATTGTGTCACTGCCTGACCTCATGCTGCTGCTGCCGTGACCTCCACACCGTGTCATTGTGCCACTCTGTGGCTTACTCCTTTTTTTGCCACTTCCAGAATGTCATTGTGCCACTGTCTGAGTCTGACCTCATGCTGCTGCTGCTGTTGTGCCCTCCACACTGTGTCATTGTGCCACTCTGTGGCCTACTCCTGTTATTGCCACCTCCAGAATGTCATTGTGCCACTGCCTGACCTCATGCTGCTGCTGCCGTGACCTCCACACTGTGCCATTGGGCCACTCTGTGGCCTACTTCAGTTTTGCCACCTCCAGAATGTCATTGTGCCACTGCCTGACCTCATGCTGCTGCTGCTGTCGTGACCTCCACACTGTGTGATTGTGCCACTCTGTGGCCTAATACTGTTTTGCCACCTCCAGAATGCCATTGTGCCACTGCCTGACCTCATGCTGCTGCTGTCGTGACCTCCACACTGTGTCATTGTGCCACTCTGTGGCCTAATACTGTTTTGCCACCTCCAGAATGTCATTGTGCCACTGCCTGACCTCATGCTGCTGCTGCCGTGACCTCCACACTGTGTCATTGTGCCACTCTGTGGCCTACTCCTGTTTTTGCCACCTCCAGAATGTCATTGTGCCACTGTCTGACCTCATGCTGCAGCTGTGGCTGCTGCCGTAATCTCCGCACTGTGTCATTGTGCCACTCTGTGGCCTATTACTGTTTTGCCACCTCCTGAACGTCATTGTGCCACTGTATGACCTCATGCTGCTGTGGCTGCCGCCGTCACCTCCACACTCTGTCACTAATGTTGCCACCTGAGCTCTCAGCTTGTTTTTTTCCAGCTTTCGCTGGCATGACTTTATCAGGCAACATTCCCCCTTCAGTTTTTTGGTCAGTTTTGCCCTCTTAAGTGCCTAGGGAATTTTATAGTGAAACGATTCTAAGAGTGACGGCAGTCATCTGCGTGTCATACTAAAACACAACATTGTATGAAGCCCAAACCAAGCTCCCTCTGAATATTTAAGCATGGCACAACGTTCTACAGCACCCTGCAGGCTCTGTGCAGCCTGGAAATAGCTGTTTTTTAACGCAATTTGTGCCGAAGTAATTCGGACCAAAACTAATTTTGACGGACAATTCGGCGAAGTGACCGAACCGAATTTTTGAGAAATTCGCCCATCTCTAGTTGGCACTATAAATATAATACAGAATAAATTTGTAACATAAATGCTCTATACTTTCTATTTTCGCCTACACAGACCCCGCGGAGGAGGAGCTGGCCCTTTAATTTAATCTCATCACCATGGTGACCTCCTTGGGTTCCAATGTCCCAATCACCACCCTAGTGACCATAGAAGCCTCCAACCAAGTAGCATCCGGAATCATCTCCAGAGCAGCGCTCCTCACCGTTTCTTCTCCCAGAATTCCCCCATCACTCCTCCGCTATGGCCGGTAAGATCCCAGAACTCCAAGCAGACACTTGTAACAGGGTAAACTTAGACTAGACCATATCCATTATAGTGTTGATAAATCAGGCACATGGGTAGACTGTCTAGTTGTACCTTACACCTTCTATTAGTTGGCTTACTTTATGCCACTTATTATGCCACACCCTTTTTCTTGAGGTCACACCCATTTTGTTGTCCAAGGGGCAAAAGTATCTTGGAATTGTCTAAAACACATAATAAAGCATGTATGCCATTAATTTTGGTGCAAATTGCGCTAGAATTCTGCCATAGCTGCCTTATTAAAAGTGTCCCATTGTTCTCATCAATGATTGCACTATTGAGCAGATTTGCAATGATCTGAAACAATCTGATCATCACCATAGACCCAAAGATTGCCACCCTGATGACCTCATGGTTACATCTCCACAGCAGAGGGCTCTGTGCCCAGACATCAGTGACACAATACTTATTATCAGTACTTGTTGCATTCTTTATTAATTTGTTACATTTATGATCTTACCAGCAAAATCTAATCATTGATCTTCATGTAGATCCAATCTCTGGTGTGAGGAAGAGACAGTGCAGAAATCAGTGAAGCTTAAAATTTAGCGAAACTTTCTATGAATAACAATTCCTTATCTAAAGTTATGAAATATAATATTTCACTCAGCTCACAAAGCCATAAAACACACTTGCAGATATGTAATCTTACCTGTGAGAGGTGAGCCCCTGTATACAGATAAATAAACATGGCTTTTACTCAGTGTTGGACTGCAGTACCTGGGGTGCACCAGTGGAGCTGCCTCTTGGGGCACACCAGTGGAGCTGACTCTTGGGGGCCATCAGTGAAGTTGACTTTTGGGGGCCACCAGTGGAGCTGACATTTGGGGCCCACCAGTGGAGCTGACTCTTGGGGAACACAAATGGGGCTGACTCTTGGGGCCCACCAGTGGAGTTGACTCTTGGGTTTCATTCTACAGCTACTGTACATGACTGCACATGACTCTTACATTCTGCCTCTCTTTTCCTGGCTTTTTTCCAAAAAAACAGCCCCAGAATGGCCATGCCCAAGGGCAAACCGGGTTTTGCCTGCTCCTCTGTCGGCCAGTCTGAGCCTGCTTAGACTACATCCTTACATAGATGATACTATTATACCCGAACTCTCTGCAGTCTCTACTGATTATAACTTTTTCAGTCTTCTTTGAAAAACATTCAGTTTTTTTTTTCTGATTGCTATCCCAGAATGGAGGAGAAGACCCCGGCCAACAAATAGAAGACCCCTGAAAACCTGGAATATCTCGTCCAACAACTAGAAGAAACATTAATAGATCTTAGTGTCTGTCCTACCAGAAACCCCTGAGGATCGCACCGTGAGGAGAGCTGATGCTTACTATCTGTAAAGGGCCCATTGTAGTGGCTCCAGAAAATACCAAGAACTATGTAGAGAATAATTTATCAATGTTACTTTATTAACACAGGTACTGAGATTTCTATAGAACTTCATCATTGTCACGGTCCGCAGTAGTGGATCCACTGGACCACCACAAGTGAGCAGAATCTAGGTAGGTCCCGGTATTCACCAGAACCCACCACAAAGCGGGATGGACTTGCTGCGGCGGGAATCTACCAGGTCGCTAGCCCTGACGTGACTTGCCTGCAGTGGCAGCTGAGGTTTAGCGTGGTACAAAATCGTCAGGCAAGGTCGTAGTCAGGGACAGGCGGTAAGGTCAGGACAGGCGGCAAAGGTTCGTGATCGAGGGACAGAGGCAGGAAGTACAGTACACAGGATATAGACAAGACTTAAAGAACGCTTTTTCCATAGGCAACAGGACACTATAAATTTGGCAGGAGTACCAGGAAGCGGCAGGCTTAAATAGGGGCAGCGACCGGCAATAGGAAATTACCATTGCGCTGGCCCTTTAAATTTAACACTGTTGGCACGCGCACGCCCTAGGGAGCGGGACCGCGCGCGCCAAGAGACAGAGACCTCAGCAGGAGCGCGGCCGGGTAAGTAAGCCAGGGGACAGACAGGAGAACTGGCGCGCCCGCGACCTAACATGTGGGTTGCGACGCTGCTCGCCAGCGACCACGGCAGCGCCTTCATCATCGTATAACTCTATTAGCATACAGAAAATTTATCCAGATCTTTTGTAGAACATGTCCAGCTGAGCTGCTGTCATGTACTAGGTGTAGACACTTGAGATGTCTTCTTCTTAAGTAGACTTAAGCAAACCCTGCTATTTGGTCTGGCTATATGTAAATGGAGGGTGTATCACTTCTAGTGTGTGGTGTAAGTAAATAATGTACATTGTATATAGACAGAAGTGATGGGAAATCTTTCCACATGCATGGCAGGGGATCAATCCGATTATTATTTAATCTGATTTCTATGTATTGAATGTTATATATTAGAAAGGAAAGAACCAGACAACAGCGAGAAGAGAAAAGCTAAATGATGACTTGTGTCTTATGTGACATGATCTGAGCCATCATTTACATCTCCCCTGATATTTATACAGTGATATCAGCACATTCCGGATTTATTATAGATTTCAATAAGCTTAAAACCGTATGTGACGTCCAGTAGTGAATATAAGGCTCGGTACACACCACATTAATGGTGTACATAGAGCTCCAGATTAAATGGCCCAACAGTGGTCAAATGTGTGTCCTTATGGCTTCTGTTTGGCCATTATTCCTCTGTTTACCCCAAAAAGAAAAAAGAATAGAACAGCGGCATTCAGAAAAAAATGTACATATGAAACATATCCATTTTTTTTTACAATAAGACTCTATGGGTGACAGATGCCACTTCTTGGCATTCATCAGAGACATCCATTTAACATAACATATGAAGCCTGGGGTGTACGTTAAACAGATGGATTGCAGCATTATTACTGTTTGGATTGCATAATCTTTCATTGCACATATTTGTGTATATTTATGTTAGTGTTGTTTTGGGAATTTATTTTAGTGAGACAAACAATAAAAGTTAGGTTTTAGATTTACCCTCCACTTTCTATATTTATTCTTTATGTTGTTTGGAGCTTGGAAGTATTTTCTGCATCCTAGAAATACGTTTTTTCCTTTTTCTTTTGTACATTAATCAGACACCAGAAATGTGGTGTGTACCTAGCCTAATTTATAGAGTGAAATCTAGTGAGCAATAAAGGCCCATTTATAAGGAACTATCTTGGTCAGGAGCAGGATAATCTCTATCTGCACCCAAAACAATTGTTTTGTTATGCATATCCTCTCCAAACCAAAATCCCCACCACTGCCACAGTCCCTCCAAATACTTTACAAGTACACACATTACCACATACACTCCACATACATATACAATCTGCATGCATACAAACATTATAGCTATATACAAACTTTGCACACAAAACAAACACACACACATAAATGACTATGGCTGCAAACGTCTGGTTGTTAATGCAATATCTACATAGGTGAATAGAGGCCCATTTCCAACAACCATCACTCCAGTGTTCTAATGGTACATTGTGTTTGCTATCTGTGTAAGAAGGCTATTGGATGTTTTGAAAACCCTTGAAAACCCCTCTGCAAGTATGTTGGCACAGCTGTAAACAGTTTTGCTGATTAGAGAAGCTATAAAACTGACCTTCCTTTGAGCTAGTTGAGAATCTGGAGCATTACATTTGTTGGTTTGATTAAACTTGCAAAATGGCCAGAAAAAGAGAACTTTTATGTGAAACTCGACAGTCTATTCTTGTTCTGAGAGATGAAGGCTATTCCATGCGAGAAATTGCTAATAAACTCAAGATTTCCTACAACGGTGTGTACTCTTCCCTTCAGAGGAGAGCACAAACAGGCTCTAACGAGAGTAGAAAGAGAAGTGGGAGGCCCCGCTGCACAACTGAGCAAAAAGACAAGTACATTAAAGTCTCTAGTTTGAGAAATCGACGCCAGACAGCTCCTCAACTGGCAGCTTCATTAAATAGTACCCGAAAAACGCCAGTGTCAACATCTACAGTGAAGAGGCGACTCTGGGATACTGGCCTTCAGGGCAAAGTGGCAAAGAAAAAGCCATATCTGAGACTGCCTAATAAAAGAAAAAGACTAATAAGAACACAGACACTTGATAATCTATTCTTACCTAATATCTCACTTATTAATTTTTTTACATTTACCCTATGATCAAATTCCAATATCGGTACGCCATAACCCGCTCCTCATGCCGATATGGCGCACATGGTGGAAGACCAGACAACTGAAAGGGCTTTCTCCGAAGCACTCAACACACCTCTCCTTTATACAAAACCCGGACTTTCAAAATGGCACTCCGCATGGGGCATTTAAAAGATTACATGGGCTGGGAATACGACCCATAGGCCAGCTACTTAACCCCCACGACCCACAAACCATACTCCTATGCAGTGCTTCAAGAGACCTCCCCTGCGGTACACTTCCCCTTCTTTTTTTTTTCACATTCAAAAACATAGTTTTTTTTGAAGAAGATGAAGTATGACAAATAGTAGCATAGAGTATTGGTGCGAACTTCCGCACCAATAATGCACATATCAAAACCAAGACATGTAAACAAATCAGGATCATGAACTAATCAAATTACAGTAACTTCTCATTATGGTCTAATGTATTGCGCGATGGTGTACTAACACCAAATCCCACAACTGGGGTACAATAAATGACTACCATCACATAGACAGATTGTACACTCACACGACACAAAGACCACACAGACAACAAAAGGGAGGGAAGGGAGTAAGGGGGGAAAGGAGGGAATGCATACCCAGAGCCAGGTCCAAACGGCACTACCAAGCTTCACGTGGTTCCCCCCTCCGAAAGGCCCTCTAAATCAGGGAACGAACCCCCAGTCAAGACCTATCCAAGCAGGTCATGAAAATGCGGTCTCAACAAGAGATAGAGAAGTATAACTGAGTGATCTTAAATGTGGTCCAGTAAAACCAAGTGCGCTGACACATGAGCAGTTGATCAGTGCTATGACAAATCAGCTCCTCCATTCTTTGCATAGAATCAATCTCTGCATACCATTCCTCCATCGAGGGGGGCGTGGGAGATTTCCACTTTCCTGGAATAATAGACTTGGCAGCCTATAACAAATAACGGAGCAGGGATTACTTGAACCTATTTATGGGCATGTCAAACATGTAAAGCAGCAGAGCCTCTGGGGTATCAGGGACTGATATTCCTGTTATTTCCTTGATCACTGTTATGACTGCAGACCAGAATCCCCTAAGCTAGGGACAGCCCCACCAAATATGTGTCATGGTACCCACTCCGCTCCCACATCTCCAACATTGTTCCGATACCAACGGGTACCATTTATGCAAAACAGCAGGCACTCTGTACCACCTGGAGAGGAGTTAGAAACACGTTTCTTGATACTTAGAGGCTATCATAGCCTTGTGGGTCAATTGAAAGCATCTATGCCACTGAAGATCAGAGAAGGAAAGTCCCAACTCATTCTCCCAGTTACGGCATTAAGACAGATGTTGGGATGAAGGAGCGGAGAGCAGCAGCTTATATACAACGGAGAGAGTATGGCATGGGCTAGAAGATGCTAAAATAAGCCTCTCAAAGTCTGTAGTTGGCCTGCTCAGGTCCAATTTGGATTTCATTTTGTCAAAAAAATGAGACAACTGGATATATTGACAAAAAGCCCCTGCAGGGATATCATCCCCACCGAGGATTTTATGGCAAGATTTCAATCTTCCTGCCGCCACGACACGTGAGAAGCGCAAAGGAGCAACCTTTATGCCCCCGAGGAAGGCGGCCGAAGACGCTCCAGGGGGCAAGTCTAGGTGATCAGTGACTGGATCACATGGGGCCTCACGATCAAAGAAGTTAAAGGAGTCCCTATGAGCATAGAGGGTCGTCAAGGTGTGTCTTGTACTAAAGGAAGATGAGAGCCGATGATTGAGCAAGGGAGTCCAGATCCAGGGGAGCACCGCCACCGACCGAGAGCACAGATCCACCGCCAGCCGCACCCACACCCTCTTATTCTGAACCAGGGCTAATGCCAAGAAGCGCACATAGGCTGCGGCCAGATGGTACAGCCTACAGTCCGGGAGACCGACCTCTCCCGCATCTTTAGGTCTAGTCAGCACATCATATACAATTCTGGGCTTACGGGTTGACCAGACAAACATAAAGAAGCACCTTCGGAGACTTTTCCAAAATGAGGTAGGGATGGTGATCGGTATTGTTTAAAATAAATATAAAAATTTCGGAAGGACTGACATTTAAATTGCATTTATTCTACAAAACAATGAAAGATCCTTTTTAGACCAGGTGTCCAAATCTTTGATTGTCTGATTAAGCAGAGGAATGAAGTTTTCTGTAAATAATTTGGAGAGATCAGTGGAAATACGTACACCAAGGTAAGATATACCCCCTCTGGGCCATGCAAAAGGAAAGTTCGACTGAAGAAGAGTGTGATCCGCAGAAGAGAGACCAACATTGAGTGCATCCGATTTGGAGGAATTGATCTTGAAGTTAGACCAATTCCCAACTTGTGATATGACCGCCATCAAAGCTGGGAGCGAAATATGTGAGTTTGTAATATATACCAGTAGGTCATCCGCAAACACGGAGCATTTGTATTCTTACGCTCCAATATTGATCCCTTTAATGTCGGGGTTAGCTCTAATGGAGGCCAATAGGTTCTCCATGATCAATACGTATAGAAGCGGAGATACACTTCCCCTTCTTTAACTACTTACAAGCACACCGTTATATAACTGTAATAACAAAAAACTTATCGGCAGCGGACTGGGATCTGGGGTTTGCAAAATCAATCCTACAACCCCCTACATGCAAAGTACACCTATCTCTTATCTATAAATTCTTATGGGACCCGATTGACTATAGTGCTACCCAATCACAGTTAAAAAAGTAGGAAGACCAAGATAGTAGCCTCAGCCCCGAGTTGATCCTCTCAGTTCTAGCGAAATCTTACAAGTTCCTCCCGGCGGCAAGGTACACAGAAATGTCCATGAAGCTCATGCATAATGTCTATCTAACTCCCATAAAAGGCCATAGAATGGGGATTTATACATCAAGTAATTGCTTTAAATGCGAGTCCCCGGAGGCCAATCTGTATCATTGTCTGTGGGACTTGGCTATTTTGGGAAGCCATAACAAAATATATACAACAATTCCTTATCCACGCCTTCACCTTATCAGCACCATGGGCGCTTTATGGCCACATAGACATGGAAAAACCAAATCATACCCGTAAGGAACAGCGTCTCCTGCACATACTATCAGCAGCAGCCAGGAAAGCAATCCTGCAGTTGTGGGTCCAGGCGGTGTGCCCAACCGTAAAACTTTTTCTAGATAAATGTTTCTATCTTTTGCGTATGGATTGGATTGAGACGATCCAGAGGAAAGAAAGAAGGGTGAAACTTTTTTTTTATATATGAGGGAAATTGATTAACACTAGTGTTGAGCGATTTTTATCGACAAAGTTGAAATCGGCAAGGTTTTTATGGTGATCGAAATTTCCAGATCATGCGATAATTAAGGTTAAAATCTGTGTCATCTATTAAATG
>JAODAL010020050.1:0-70435 GCA_025379985.1 Phyllomedusa bahiana
CAAAAATCTCCAAGCCCGCAACAAGATACGAAGGGGGAAAGGAAGCTTTTTTAAAGGATGGGAGTCGCTTCTACAGATACTGACATAAACCAAAAAATCCGAAGGGTCTGACACGGGTTCGCCAAGGGTGAAACGAACAGGGAGGGAAATTTATTTAGATTGTACATAATTCCTTTTTATCATTCAATTTTCCCCAGGTTTCGGAACCCACAGGGTACTACAGGCCTTCCAAAGTGGGGGAAAGAAAAGGCTAACCTCTACCTTTCATAGGGGAATTGAGGGGTTCGGGGGTTTTTTGCAACAAGAAAACCCAATTTGTGAAGGTTTCCTGGAATATTCTCTATCTTCATCCACAGGGTTTCTGTTTCACTTCATCATTAGAGAAAAGAAAAGGGAAAATGCAGAAGAGCATGGTAACGCAGAAGGGTTCTTAACCCTCTTACACCCAAGAAGTTCTGCTGCGACCGGGCGGGTTTCCCGGGAATTTCCTGAGATCTCAAACTCGGGGATTTCTGAAACACCTTTTACATGAGCACTAGAAGTGGAAGGAAAAAAAACCCGGGAATAAAAGGGTTTCCTAAAAAAGGGAAAACAGTTTTTTAAACTCAATACACACCAAACTGAATTAAATCAATTCGGGAACCCGTTAAAAATATACAAATATTATTTGCTGGAAGTTTAAAAGGGCACTCTGGGGCCCTGACTGGGAGGTTAAGGAGGGGATTTACAATTTTGGGGACTGTTTATGGGGGGGCTTGGGGAAGGGGGGGGAAGGGGTTTGGGGGGTGGAAAAAGGGAAAAATGGGAAGGGAGAACTTTGGGTTGCCAAAATCATGTTATAGTCGTGAAAAATTGAGCTTAAAACATATTTCTTGCCTAAACTGTTTACAATTATTTTAATTCTTTCTCTCTCAAAAAAAAAAACTTGTTTAAAAAAAAAAAAAAAAAACAAGGCTTTCCGCCCAAGGACTGCCGCCCTGTTTTTTTTTCTTTTTCGGACCATTCTCGAAAAACCCAGAATTTTTGTGCGTGAAAACCCCAGGAGACAGCATTTTCTGAAATACTCGACCCCCCTTCGGCACCACAACCATGCCACTTCAAAGGCACCAAACCCCTTTCTTCCCCATACGATGCTGGGTTTGAACTGCGGGAGATTGTCTTGACCATGTCTACACCCCTAAATACTGATTGCCGCATGTATTGGGCGATTAAAAATTAAGTGTTAAC
The DNA here is from genome assembly GCA_025379985.1 of Phyllomedusa bahiana. NCBI lineage: Eukaryota > Metazoa > Chordata > Amphibia > Anura > Hylidae > Phyllomedusa > Phyllomedusa bahiana. The sequence goes on from JAODAL010020050.1 coordinate 1,228, forward strand.
GAGCAGTTGGACGGGTGTACCTTAAAAAGTGGCCGTATGTAATTTTATACAGCTTTTATAGTACCCAGTGAATTGAAAGGTGCCAAAAATACCTTTATCATCCGAATCTATAACAATACGTTTTTTTTTGTTTTTGGCGATTGCACTTTTTTTAAATTTCAGATAGCAGCATTTTATATCTTATACAGAATTTTAAGTCACCCACAGTGAATTTGAAAGGTACCAAAAACACTTGTTTTATACGAAAACATAACAAATACGGTTTTTGCACTTTTGGCCCATCCGATTTGAAAATTTAATCCACCATTTTTTTTTGTTTAGAGGGATTGAGAAAAGCTTGTTTGCCCTGTTAATAATGACTTTCCAAAACTTTTCCCATCCCTTTCCCTAAAAATTTTTATATTTTTTAAAAATGGAGGAAATTCGGTGAAAGCGAGCAACGGGGGGGGTAGCACATGGGGGTAGGGGGCCCAGAAAGGGTGCTCCTTCCCGTCTGGCAACAAACCATCCCCGGGGATCTCGTTTGCAGGACCGCACCTGCCCATCGCGGGTCAGGGCCCGTGAATCTCAGAAAACGAACAGCGTCGCAATCTTTTTTTCAGTGGTTAATGCCCCTGCATCCAGCATCTTGACTCCTCACCCCCCCATTCCCCGGCCACAAAGTCACACACATCATCTCATCCCCCAACATAAAGCGAAGGCACCCAAATGTCAACTCGTTACCCCCACTGTAAAACCATTTTCAAAGACCTCTTTGAAAAAAATGCTTTGGGGTCAAAGGCATTTTAAAAGATCAAGGGGATGATTATCTGCTCTGACGCCCAGTTCTGATGCATAAAGGGAGGAGAAGAAACCCGGGTCAATCGAAAAAATCCCGGGGGGTCTGCAACCCCTTGCGGGCCCCCTTCTTGTAGCCCCAGCTTCGGGTCAGAAGTCGGACGACCAATCACCTGTGTTGAATGATAAATGACGACATTGCGGATCCATCCTGGTTTTTTTCCGCAAATTTGCTTGCGAGCGCTTCATCGGGGACGAAGGAAGACAGGGGGTAGGTCAATACGGCCCCGCCAAAAAAAGGGGAGGGGGCGGTCGCAGAAGTCCCTATATATTCCCCCCCCCCCCGGCCCCAACGAAAACCCCCCTCCTCTTTTATCGCCTCAAAAAGGGTCGGGCCTCTAAAAGCGGGGCCTTTTTTGAGCAACCCTCGATTCACCCACGTTAAAATTGCCGCCGTTCTTAAACGATAAGTAAAAAGGCAAAACTTAGGGAAAACCCACCACCAACATGTCTAGTCACAGCAGTGAAGCATATTTTAAAATGGGGGAAAAACATTTGGGCCAAAAAAGCCAGACCGACGCCGGGCCCCCAACCACGTCACACCCTCTGTTTTGCCTCCTCCTCCCCCCCCCACCAAGCGCCCCACTGCCCATGTCCTCAGAGCATGATCGGGATCAGCCTCCGCTTCAGCCTCCCCTTCGCCCATACCCCAGCACCACCAGAGCCCCAAACCTACCCCTTCTCCTCCCCCCAGTTTGACGACCGCACGCCGTACAGCGGCCCGTCTAGCACCAACTTCTTCTCCCGGGTTTTGGGAGAGAAAAACACTTCAACCCAAACCTCCCAAAGCCAAACCCTGAATGTCCATTGCCGGGCTTTGGCCTTGGAAATGTTCCTTTTTTCCTCGGTTTGACACAGATGGGTTCCCCACGTCAGGGGCCCTCCCTGCCCCCAATACAAAGCCGAGCGGGCTTTCTTTGCCAAAAAAGCCGTCCCTCCCCGGCCAACCTTCATCAAAATTTCAACCGTTGCCTCTGTGTCCGAAAAGTCCATCCCCACCGACACTGGACTAGAAGCAGGGCCCAAAGGGCCGCATATCTCTGTGACAGCTCCGGGTAGCGGGGTGATGTCCGGGGGGTGACGGTGGCTCTCGGGCTCGGCCACCCCTTTTCAAAACGGGAGGGAGGGGTGCAGGGCCTTTTTCCCCCAAAGGTCCTCTGGGGGCATCACGTCCCAGAAAAACCCAAAGCCGTTTTGAAATTAATCGTCTTGGAGACCGTCCACACACAGGTCAGGAGCTGTGGACGGCTCTCCGCAAAGAACCGAGCGCTGGCTGGGTGACAAGAACCTTGTCCAGGCAAGGGGGGTGCGATAAAAGGGGGAAATCTCTGGCCGCCCTTAAAATCGGAGGCTGGAGCACATCCCTTGCCTCACATTCATGAACCCGTCTCCAAAATTTCTAAAGACTACCCGGGGGTGGACGCCCCTGAAGAAGGCTCGAGGTCTATTCGCACTCCGCCTTCGCCACCCTGCTTCGTCCCGCCCCTGTGTTGCAGCGTCAGCTCGGCCCCCCAGTTTAACCCCTCATTGTTACGGGCAAACGCTGGAATTCCCCCCTCCCCCACCCACGATTGTGGGAGCAGCGAATGCCATTACCATACGAAGTGACACAGGCCTGACAAGCAGGTGCGGGCCTCGGGGTGTTGGCCACCGAGAGTGGAGGCGGTGAAAGAGCTCTGCCCATCCTTTCCAGTTTTGAAACGTCACCAAAATGGTCATGCGGACGATGCCCTTTTCAGCAGAGCATTTGGTGAATCTTTGTTTTTGGAACGATCGTTGGCACATGTGAAACATCAGGGCCTCAAGCGACGGAGGGGAGACCCACACAGATGCGGGCACGGGCCTTTTTCTCCGTTGAATCCCCAAGGCCCGACATTTTTTTCAAAATTTATCGGGCCCTTTATTAGGGAGTGGTTCTGGGCCGGGGTTGGGAGGGGGCGCCTCACTCTCAGGGGACATCATCAAGGGAAGTCAGGGCTCTGTTGAAGCTGGGCGGAGGGGAGGAGAAGAGGGATTCCTAACACCGATGTTACTGACTCCCCGCCCTTTGGGAAAGGGTTTCCGAATTTTAGGGGGAGGGGGAAAGAGGGAAAATGACTTTTTCTAGTGCCCCTGACCCCCGAGGCTTGGGAAAAACAAAGCTCCCTCTCTCACATGATGCTTGATGCTCCATTTACTCCAACATGATCCCCGCTTAAGGCCACAAAAAGAAAAACAGTTACTGGTGGCCACCCTCCTGGATCCCCCGGTACAAAACAAAAATCAGGGCCCTTTCCTTCCCCCCACCAAATAAGAGAAAAAAAGCGGAAAAGGAGACCTTTCGATTGATCAACGGAGACATCGTTGCGTGAAATTTACTTTTTTCAAATTCACGGTGGAACAACGCCACGACGTGACAGCAGGAAAAGCCAAGTAGCCCTACGCAGCAGCACAGCAGCAGACAGGTGGCAAAGCCTAATGTGACCTCTGGCAATCTTTTTTACCACCTCACCAACGAGAAAATTAGGGACACATACAACACCCAGAGACCAGCTTAAGATCAGGTGCACGACTACTCGCTCAACACCGATGTTTTTATGTTTCCGGACCAATAGACTTCGGTAAACCAAAATGGGGAAAAGGCCCCACTGGGGTCCCACGCCATAGAGGGTTTTTCCTGCCCCCAGCCAGCGTCAATCTGAGCGGACCTTTGCACAGCCGAAGGATTTATTACAGACAAACGCATCCGGGTTTTCCACGATAAGTTTGGATTTTTTTGACTTTCACAAGATGAATCACATGGATCTCTGATGATGTTGTGGCCCCAATTTCCGAGGTCACCGATTTGTTTTCGGGCAAATTTACATTCCCCCCAAACAAAATGGGGCCCTTTGAAAAACTTTTTTTTAAAATGATCATTCTTCCTGCAATTTTTATTTTCCCTTTTCCCCAAAATTTTTTTTTGCTGTTTTGCAAAGAGGAGACGAAAAAAACACCAAGTTTTGTGACAAAACCTATTCCCTTCTCACTTCATCTTTTAAATTTTCGCATTGTCAATGGTTTGGGGGCATTTGCCCCACAATTTTTTAAAGTGCTTGGGAAATAATTTTTTTTAAATTTTTTGTGGGCAGGTGCTGTGAGATACAGCAAAAATCGGGTCCTTTTAAAAGAAATTTCTTTAAGTAGCATTTCTCCCCCACAAATTTTTTTAAAATGGCTGAAAGTCATTTTTTTAAAATTTTTTGGGTCTGTGCTTTTAAATGCACAAACTACAATCCTATTCAAAAAAAGTTGTTTCTAATAGACATTTTTTCTTTACAGTTGCAAAAGTGGCCATGGGGCATTTTTTTTAATTTTTGGGGGGATTTTGCTGTGACATGCAGCTATACTACAGGTCCTATTTCTAAAAAAATGTTGTTTCTAACAGACATTTGTTTTTTCACAATTGTCAAGATTGCCCAAGGTATGTACTGCAGAAACAGGGTAGTAGGCCCTTTAATGCACATATTGCAAAAAGACTTGTTTTTGCAAGACTTTTAAAATAGCTATCAATCCCTGTATTGAGACAACCCATAATACAAATTAAAAAGAAAAAAAAGACAGGGGGGATCCCATCCTATTTTAAAATTTTTTTTCTAGACTTTAACACTAAAAAACTTGCTGTCAAAATAGCTGGTAAAAAAATTCCCTGAATTGACAAGGGGGAAAAGGAAGACTAACCACTGTAGGTTTTTTCGAGGACAGGAGTAGGAGCACGGGCAGAGAACAAAGTACAGAACAATTTCCTCCCACGTTGATAAAATGAGAAAAAGAATGCCCCAAAAAAAGTGCACCGGGTGTAACAGGGGCGTTTAACCCCCCAATATTTCCAAATGAAAACTCAATTGGTCCCACTCAAAACGGGGGCAAGCGCTACCCAGTCTTCACTGTGTACGAGGAAGGCTGGGGTTCTCACACTTCCGCTTCCGCACTCAGCTTCAGCACGACAGTTTTCGTTGCTGCGTCATCAGGGCATTTTAACCTGCGTGTTAATAGATGACGGACGCCAGCCTGGGCTCTCACCCCGCACCCATGTAACTCCGGCCCTGGTCATACTGCGGTCCAGGACAGATAAAAGTCAAATGTCCAGTTCAACAAAAAATGGTGGTTGAAAGACTCCTTTTTCCAGCACTTTTTAATCTGGGCAGAGAATAGTGCTCACCCACAGGAACCTGACACCGCCAAACCGTACACATAGCTCTATACTACAGAGAATAGTGCTCAGCTCTGGAACGTGACACCGCCAAACCGTACACATACTCTATCCCAACAGAGAATAGTGCTCAGCCCCAGGAACATACACCGCCAAACCGTACACATAGCTCTATACTTCAGAGAAATAGTGCCTCAGCACAGGAACATGACACCGCCAAACCGTACACATACTCTATACTACAGAGAATAGTGCTCAGCACAGGAACATGACACCGCCAAACCGTACACATAGCTCTATACTACAGAAAAATAGTGCTCAGCACGGGAGCCTGACACCGCCAAACCGTACACATAGCTCTATACTGCAGAGAATAGTCCCTCAGCACAGGAGCCTGACACCGCCAAACTGTACACATACTCATACTACGAGAATAGTGCTCAGCAACAAGAACCTGAAAACACGCCAAACTGTACACATAGCCTATCTACAGAGAATAGTGCTCAGCACAGGAGCCTGACACCGCCAAACCGTACACATAGCTCATACTGCAGAGAATATGCTCAGCAAAGGACCTGACACCGCCAAACTGTACACATAGCTCTATACTACAGAGAATAGTGCTCAGCACAGAAGCCTGACCCCGCCAAACTGTACACATAGCTCTATACTACAGAGAATAGTGCTCAGCACAGGAGCCTGACACCCGCCACACGGTACACCATAGCTCTATACGACAGAGAATAGTGCTCAGCCCTGGAACCTGACACCGCCAAACCGTACACATTGCTCTATACTACAGAGAATAGTGCTCAGCACAGGAACCTGACACCGCCAAACCGTACACATAGCTCTATACTACAGAGAATAATGCTCAGCACAGGCCTGACACCGCCAACTGTACACATAGCTCTATACTGAAAGAAAAGTGCTCAGCAAGGAGCCTGACACCGCCAAAAACTGTACACAAAAGCTCTATACACAGAGAATAGTGCTCAGCACAGGAATCTGAAAACCAGCCAAACCGTACACATAGCTCTATACACAGAGAATATCGCCCAGCACGGGAGCCGACATCGCCAAACCGTACACATAGCTCTATACTACAGAAATAGTGCTCAGCACAGGAGCCTGAAAATCCCCAAAACTGTACCATAGCTCTATACTACAGAGAATAGTGCCCCAGCACAGAAGCCTGACACCAGCCAAACTGTACCCATAGCCTATACTACAAAAGAATAGTGCTCAGCACGGAACCTGCCCAACGCCAAACCGTACACTAGCTCATACTACAGAGAATAGGGGTCAGCAGGTTTGGGCTCATGCTGCGTTCCAGGACAGGGATTTTCAATGTCCACTTTCAAGTAAAATGAGGTTCAAATCATACTGGCTTCGGCACTTTTTAATTTGTGGGTCATGCGGGTTTAAGGGTCATGCTGTGGTACAAGACAGGGATAGTGAATGGTCTGTGAGTTTTTTTCTGTGGCTTTTATAACCTAAGTGTGTATATTTTTTCTATTACCATTTCCCTATCCCTAATGATAATTATACCTTAAGTAAGAGTTAGGATTTTTAGAGTATTTTTGTCATTATCTTGCCTTTCAATGTTCGCTACAGGCCTTGTGTCACTGCCATGGTGGCAGTGCTTCCAGTGCAACCATCTGACATTTCTGCCAGTTTCCCTAGATGACCCCTAAGAGATTTCAGATGTTATGTGTTACGTCTGACATCACTCCAGTTCCCTAAACATAGGATTACCGCAAGGAAAGCGGAAGTGACATTGGATGTTATACTGGAAGTGCAGCTGTGGTGGATGCAATTCAAGCAAGGGGTATTCTTAGTCACACTATGACTAAGAACACTCTTGCTCGAAACGCATCAGCGGTACACACCAATATCATTTTTTTAATTTTGTGATGGAATAAATAAAGACTATTGGATTTTATAAGAAGTTGCTGGATTTTCATTGATTATAAGGTTATAGTCACACGGCTTATTTGGGCGCACATGTCGCCGCATATTGCGCTTTATACGTGGCGAAATGCGCGCCAAAATTATGGTAATCCATATCTGTCATAGAAAGCTATGGATTACGCGTCGTCCCCCCGTCCACACAATACGATCGTATTGTATGCACGGGGGAAGAATTGACATGTTAATTGTTTGTGGCGATTACGCACCGCGAACAATGCATGTCAATGGGGCTGGCGGGCTGCCGGATCCCCCGTGCTTTGGAAATACGCACAAATCAGCGCGTGCTTCCAAAACAACCGGCGTTTGTGGCGCGTGTTGTACGTGCTGCAATACACCGTGTGAACATACCCTTAAGGATTCAGCCTTGGCTCAATGAGTTTTCCATGCACCTACATTCCTATGCCTGATTAAACTAAAAGCTACAGGTGAGCTGACAATTGTCTTTCTTTCTACAGCTTCGGTGGAAGCAATGCAGGACCCGGAAGCAATGCAGGACCCGGAACGATGCAGAGAAGTTAGTTAACCCCTTAGTACGCCTAGAAAATTCAAATCCTTAGTCCAATTTAATATTAAGTTTGGTTTCTTTTTGTGATATTTTTTTTTCCAAAATTCAATCTGAGTACACACAAATCAAATCACTCCGATGTGGGTCAAATTTTACATCAACCTAAATCTGAAGAGGGACACTACAACAAATACTAAGGGTGACATGTATGAGAACTGGCACAGACTAGACTGTCCGACTTCTCAGTAGGTTAGTATAGCATTCGTCAGTATGTATGAAAGCCTCTCACAGCACTTTAGAAATGTGTGCCGTTGAGAGACAAAAACATGCACCAAAATGTGTGCAACAATTAGTCTCGCCAGTTTGAAATTGACATGGAATAGGGCGACATTTGTGCACACCATTCTGTTGAGACACATTTATAAATGTTTCTAATCTTTTGAATATGGTGTGACACGCTCCCTAAGAAATAGCGCGTACAAAGCTATAGAAGGTATCATACGTGCAATAGTTTTTGGCGAAAGACCTTTCAAAAATATGTCGGACAATGGCAACAAAAGTCTTTTTGGCGTAAATTACGTCAGAAAACTGGCGCAGCCCTGTTTATACAAGTTCTCATACATGTCCATCCATGTTTTCATGTGTATTGTGCATCTCTTGGTTTCTCTTCCAGAAAAATATTGGTCAAATATATTCCAGATATATCAGTTTGTATCAGTTCTCCAGACTATAGTGTTGCGGAGCAGTGTACATCTTTTGAATATTTTAATATTTACATATGTTAAACGGTAGGCTGCCTGATATTTCTCTTATCTTCTGCACACTTCAAAGGTTTTGTATCTCAACCTTTCTCATTTCTTTGTGTTTCCTCCAAAGACATGTAGAAATTCAATTGAGAAATCTTGCCGGCTCTTGCTGACTTTTGCCATGGTGTTAATACAAATGACTTTAAACTATCACATCTGCCAGAACCTCACATTTTAATTTGGTCGGGCTTCTGTTCCTTCCATGCTCATTTAATTGGTTTTGTTTAATCAACTGATTATGTCATTGTTCATTAGTGACTATCAGTTTTTAAACCCAGACTTGGCTAAGCACCTACAAAGTAATTATGTTTTTAACAGAAAACTGGTGCATTGCTTAATACCGTCTGATCCCCGCACTAATGAAATGCAAAATCTACCTTTAAATTTGGAATTTCTTGTACTGCATTTTCTAACACTGTACTGACTTGTAAAAATGGCATGTATTTCAAAGGTTAACTCTAGAAACCCTAGAAAAATGCTGCAAAAATGCGGCAAATGGCTGTTTTTAAAGCTCGGCTAATGCTGAAGACGGAAATAACAATTTAAGACTAAATATATATAAAAATTGAAGGCGCCTTAAACTTGCTGTGAATACTGCTGACAGGTGAATAATGAAGGCAACGCTGAACCGTGCTATTATGCTAAGTGTAAGGATAATAAAAAGCCAGTCATTTCCATGCATGAAACATTTTTCAGTAATAGCAGAGGAAACTTGTCATCTGCAGAGTAGAGCGGTCAGTTTTGTGCTGTGTTTATATGAATATTCATGAATACAATACGTCAAAACAGCTCAGTGCGCTTCACTGTGACATTTACATAATAGCACAATGCAGGAGTCAGCAGCCTTGTGTGTTATCCACTGCTCCATGCACATATGTTCAACTCCTGCACAGTCATACAGTAATTACCCATCTGAGTTTTAATCTACCCCATGAGGCTGTAGGGAACTAATCCAGACTGAAGCTCCAATAAATCTGAATCTTCAAAAGCAAAGTCTCCATATTTTCCAATCTACAAGAACAGACTGCAAGGATAACATCTATCTATCTATCTATCTATCTATCTATCTATCTATCTATCTATCTATCTATCTATCTATCTATCTATCTATCTATCTATCTGTCTGTCTATCTATCTATCTATCTATCTATCTATCTATCTATCTATCTATCTCTCATTAAGAACTATCTATCTATCGTTCTTCTATCTATCTCATTGAGAACTATCTATCTATCTTTCTATCTATCTCATTGAGAGCTATCTATCTTTCTATCTATCTAATCTATCTATCTATCTATTCTAGAATTCATACATTAATAACATAAAGGCTACATCCACACAGAATGGTTTTTTCATCGGATTTTCAGATGGTTTACTGATTTGGAAACCATCTGAAAACCGACAAGCAACCTTCATAGATAGATTTTCACACCGCCAGCATTCCGAAACTCTCGGAACATGTACGAACTTCCACCCATTTTTCAGGCGTAAGGTGTGCTAGTCAATGATTAAAGGAGACAGGAGAATCCACAAACTGCGGACAGAACAGTCCACCAAAACCATTGAAAAAATGATAAAATACTGATTCGATTCTTGAACAGAACCAATTTTCCACTTGCTGAGTGGCCGTAGCCATCTATGTACAGTGGGTTGCAAAAGTATCCATACCTCCCGAACGTTGCCTCATTTTTAAATCAGTCACGAATCTAAATTACTGTTCACAAATGTTTGCCAACTAATCTGACTATGCTGGAGCTATTTTACAAAGACAAATGGGCAAAGCTTGTAGATCTATCTATCTATCTATGGAATATCCTATCTATCTAATCTATCTATCTCATATCTATCTATCTACACTCACCGGCCACTTTATTAGGTACACCTGTCCAACTGCTCGTTAACACTTAATTTCTAATCAGCCAATCACATGGCGGCAACTCAGTGCATTTAGGCATGTAGACATGGTCAAGACAATCTCCTGCAGTTCAAACCGAGCATCATATGGGAAGAAAGGTGATTTGAGTGCCTTTGAACGTGGCATGGTTGTTGGTGCCAGAAGGGCTGGTCTGAGTATTTCAGAAACTGCTGATCTCCTGGGATTTTCACGCACAACCATCTCTAGGGTTTACAGAGAATGGTCCGAAAAAGAAAAAACATCCAGTGAGCGGCAGTCCGTGGGCGAAATGCCTTGTTGATGCCAGAGGTCAAAGAGAATGGTCAGACTGGTTCGAGCTGATAGAAAGGCAACAGTGACTCAAATAGCCACCCATTACAACCAAGGTAGGCAGAAGAGCATCTCTGAACGCACAGTACGGCGAACTTTGAGGCAGATGGGCTACAGCAGCAGAAGACCACACCGGGTGCCACTCCTTTCAGCTAAGAACAGGAAAACTGAGGCTCCAATTTGCCCAAGCTCATCGAAATTGGACAGTAGAAGATTGGAAAAACGTTGCCTGGTCTGAGGAGTCTCGATTTCTGCTGCGACATTCGGATGGTAGGGTCAGAATTTGGCGTCAAAAACATGAAAGCATGGATCCATCCTGCCTTGTATCAACGGTTCAGGCTGGTGGTGGTGGTGTCATGGTGTGGGGAATATTTTCTTGGCACTCTCTTGGCCCCTTGGTACCAATTGAGCATCGTTGCAACACCTTGTGGAATCTATGCCACGAAGAATTGAGGCAGTTCTGAAGGCAAAAGGGGGTCCAACCAGTTACTAGCATGGTGTACCTAATAAAGTGGCCGGTGAGTGTATATCTATTTATGATAAAACAAAATGGTAAATTGTTTTCATGAAAAAGGAGACAATGATCTGTTCATCATCCTTGGGTCTATGGTATGATTTCGTGATCTGTTTTACTTATTTTTATGTTTCAGGATAATATTTATTGTGAAAATATTTCAAATTTGAAGTGCATATTCTTTAAGAGATATGAGCAAGGAGTAAAAAGTTCTAGTTCGATTAGAGCCTCAAACTTTAGTGTGTTCAGTTTGAGGTTCTATTCGAACTATAACTTGAACCCCATTAAAATCAATGGAGAAGATGTTCTGGTTAATTTTTATATCTATACAGGTGAGGAGAAGCTGTAATCCATCCATAATAGTAAACTGCATACATGGAACAACTTAGTGAAGACAATTTGGCTCTAAGAGTCACAGAAAAAAATTGAGAGGCTAAAATACTTCATTCCTTTCAATGGCTGACTGAAAAGACGAGGACAGCTTGCAAGCAGGGGCGTAGCTATAGGAAGTGCACCTGCTACAGGGTCCTGCATCCTGAGGGGACCCAAAAGCCCCTTTGACACATAGGAGATTTGGAGACTGTGTGTTATACAATTACTGAACCCCCAAATACAGAACTTTTGGGCACCGAGTATGATTTAGCAAATCCAAGCATAATATAATATATATCCGTGTATATGAGAGTTAGGTGTTATGTGAGCCTGCAAATGTCACCAAATAACAGCTTCTGGGTGTGGGAAAGATGCAGCCAGCAATATCAAACTCCCTAACTATTGATGTCTATGAAGAGAAAAATGCCATCGAACGAAGAGCAGTCTGTACAGTCCAGAGAGTGTGCTGAAAATAGTGATCCCACCGCAAACCAGTGAAATTTATAAAACATTGTATTGTTTATTTAGCAGCCAATGAGAGCCCTACACCTCAGCGATGATGTTTTTGACACTTCTATGTACTATGCACTGATTGGAAGGCTGCCAAAAGTGTACAAAGGTGATTGGATGGCCACCAGAAGTGCAGAAAGCTACTGAAAACTGAAAAATGGTGTGTCAAACTAGAACTTTACTTGATGAATAGTAAAATGTTCAGTTTGAGTTCTAAAAATGTGAGAAGTTCTACTTAACTTTTCTAAAACGGTTCGATAAACACTATTCTTTAATTACCTTCCTTGGGTGAACATGTGATCCTGAGGGCAATACCTTTCAGACATCTGTCAATAAGAATAAACCCTATTATGTATAGGCAGATTTGAACAGCCCATAGAGAGGAGACACAAGCTCGTCACATATCCGTCAAATCAAAAATGATGCCAAACACTTGCTTGCCAGTTCTCCATGTCAAGGTAAAGCTTGTTAAAAATATAATCCAAATAATCTTTATTTCTACCATCTTTTCCCTTAATGGCACCAGGGTTGTTCTGCTGCTAAAGAGACCACAAAGGAGGAATTCTCTGAGAAGGGCCCATGTACACTCCTACAGGTCTATGTACTTATAACATGTCTTTTTCTGTTATCCATCCTGTCTGTATCTGCTCTGACTCTAGGTCGTTTCATTAGTGACCTATACTTTACAGAAAGCAACCCTTGAAAATAATAAAAACTCAACTTATTGTAGGTGTTGAAGATGTAGGATTGTGGGAATAATGTTAAGGTGTCCATACACATTAAATCTTATTTAGAATGGGCAACTTGAAACTTTATTTGCAACTTCCTGTTTTTGTTGAAACTTTATTTGCAAATTACTGGTTTTGTTCAAACTTTATTAGCAACTTTCTGTTTTTGTTCAAACTTTATTAGCAACTTCCTGTTTTTGTTTAAACTTTATTTGCAACTTCCTGTTTTTGTTCAAACTTTATTTGCAACTTCCTGTTTTTGTTCAAACTTTCTTTAACTCAGTGCTATATAAAGCATGGACTTCCATGCAGCAGCCGCATATGCCTGATGTAGCTGAGATCTTGAATCGGCGAAACGCGTTGCATCTGTCTCCTCTTTTTACAGACTCATTCAAAAGGTCTGACTTATTTTATAGTTCAATCAGTGGTTATACTTTATTTATTTAATAAAGAGATAAATCCTATTTGGGATTATATCCCTTATTTTATTCGGCACTGCCATTACTACTATTATCGAAAGCGCTAGACCCTTGCTATCTCCTTAAATTTTCTTTTGCCATACAAAAGTAAAATTGAATTGCATATAGGGTTATATGATAGAGGAGAGAAGCTGAGTTCTGTGATATATAGTGCTATATGAAAGAGGAGAGAATCTGAGCTCTGTGATATATATAGGCTTATATGATAGAGAAGAGAAGCTGAGCTCTGTGATATATAGATATATGATAGAGGAGAGAAGCTGAGCTCTGTTATATTTAGGGTTATATGATAGAGAGAGAAGCTGAGCTCTGTGATATATAGTGCTATATGATAGAGGAGAGAATCTGAGCTCTGTGATATATATAGGGTTATATGATAGAGAAGAGAAGCTGATCTCTGTTATATATAGGGTTATATGATAGAGGAGAGAAGCTGAGCTCTGTGATATATAGTGCTATATGATAGAGGAGAGAATCTGAGCTCTGTGATATATATAGGCTTATATGATAGAGAAGAGAAGCTGAGCTCTGTGGTAAAGCAATGTACGCCCTGCATGTATCCCTGTCAGCTTATCTGGTAAGATAAATAGTCCACATCACTGAAAGTGCCTCGGTTCCAGCAGAGTAACAGCCTAATATTTTATTGTATAAACATCATACAGAGAATGAAAGTGCAAGTAGTGTCCGCTGACGCGTTTCGGCCTTGACAGACACCTTGTTCACAGCAATGACCACTTAACAAACAAATCTACTTAAATATTGCTAAAAACCAATAAGGGTGTATGTCCTTTTGATGTCATCCCAACCTTAAAAAAGACTAAATATCTATCTTGTTTGGCAAACAGCCAAAAGCTTTATGTTGGTAATAGGCAGACTTAATGAATGCATAATAGATCATTCTTAAGGCTTAAACCATTCATTTGGGAGTTTGGTATTCAATTCTAATATCCAGAAAGCCTCTTATATTGTGATCTTCTTGTTCCAGTCTCCTCCACAGCATATTCTGTCACATGGAAGCTAAACTCTTCCAGGGAGCCTGCTTGGTTCTCTATGAAATGTTTGGCAGCTCCTGATATTTGTGTATGTCTATTTTTGATTCCAGTAATATGTTCCGCTACCCAGATTTTAGTTTTTCTGATATTGCTACCGACATACATTTTCCTACATATTTTACAGATCACTGCATAAATCACACGGTGAGTATCACAGTTTAAAAACGTCACCTATAGTTTTTTTCCCTTTTAGATACAGGTTTGATACCTGGATTACTGATTTCTCATAACAGCATCCTGGCTTAGAAGAGGGAGAGTCCCGACAAACACTTTGTTGGAGATCCTGAAAATCCCGGTCATACATTGTAGTGAACACCAAGTTGTTGGAGTCTTTTTGTGACTGTCACCTTGTTTACTTAGAAGAGAAATTTGTGTATTTTGCTTAACTTTATAAAAAGCCATTGTTAATGATTTTGGATTGTAACCTCTAGTTAGAAGTCTATTCTCTATATGATCTTTTTCATTCAAAAAATCTACTTCCTTTGTATATACTCTCCTGGCTCTTGTATACTCTCCCACCAGGATGGCAGAGATAGTGTGTGGTAGATGGCAACTGTTCACCTGTAAAATAGTGTTACCACTCATAGGCTTCTATACAGGGTAGTATAAACTATACCTGTGTTATTATCTCCATACAAATTGATATCAATGAAAGGAATATTTTGTCTTTGTACTTGATGTGTAATCTGTAAATTATACTGATTGTCATTAATTTAGCATGTAAAATATGGTATGGACGCTATATCTCCGCTCCATGCAATCAAAAGATTGTCTATATTGCTCTCATTCCAGAGAATGCCATCACCAAAAGGATTCGGTGATTCGCTATGGAAGGTGAGGACGTTGCTCCCATAGGGGTTCCAAATAGCTGCAAGAAATATTCATTATTAAACATGAAATAATTATTTTTAGGTAGAAATTTCACACTCCATTGTATAAATACCTGTTCACCCTCCATATATTTGCAAAACTTTTCAAGATGGAATTTTATGTCAATTAATGCCAAATCTTGTGGGATGCTAGAGTATGAGCTAGTAACGTTGCAACTCAACCAAGTATTAGTTTGTGACCATTTAAATTCAGAAAATATTTGCAGGACATTTTTACTATCCTTAAAGTTGTTGTCTCACTACATTGATTCATCTTACCTCTGTCCCGTTTTCTCAGTTTCATTTTTGAATTCAGAGGCGTTTTTACTGGCCTCCACTGACCTGCAGTGAGAAGCTGCTGAGCACACCAGGTCTGTAGCTATAGCAACCAACACTGGCAGCCTATCAGGAGAGATCAAACAGGTCTGTAGCTATAGCGACCTGAGAAGCTGATGCAGCCCATACAAGAGGGGATATCCAGGAATAGGTAGGACACTGCTAAAGGATATATATTACAAAGTGACTTGTTTTTGCAAGATCTTTAACATAAAAAACAGCAATCCATGTAGTGAAAAAACCCCTATAGCAGGGGTGTCAAACTGCCGGCCCTCCAGCTGTTGGGAAACGACAACTCCCATCATGCATTTGTATAATCTATAACAGTGGGCATGATGGGAGTTGTAGTTTCCCAACAGCTGGAGGGCCGGCAGTTTAACACCCCTGCTATAGGGGTTTTCTCACTACATGGATTGCTGGTTTTTATGTTAAAGATCTTGCAAAAACAAGTCACTTTGCAATATATATCCTTTAACAGTGTCCTACTGCCCACTGTTATAGATTATACAAATGCATGATGGGAGTTATAGTTTCCCAACAGCTGGAGGGTTGGCATTTTGACACCTGTGCCCCATAGGATACCTTGGTATATGCTGCACCAAGAGTTGAAGATACACACCTAACCAAGAGCTTAGTTTTTTACTTACCAAATTATTACCTGCAATTATAGGTTGCAGTTTAGGTGGAACATGATTTTCCTGAATGCTAAGGACTCCATAAAACAGAGGTAATACTGGATTTTTTACATAGAGGAATTGTTTTTGTTTTTCTGTAATAGCACCTAATGCTACTCCTTCCCCCAACAAAGGATTTCATTTTTCTTCCATAATTTCAGTAGGATCAGATCGTTTTTACGATCATGCTGGTATCATCCAAAATGCTACTCATACAACCCTGCATCCAACATCACAGTAGCCCCCCCTTTATCTGCTGTTTTAAATACCAACCCCTATAGTTTTTCAGTTCTTTCATTGCTATATGTCGTTTTCTAGTCATATTAATAATTATTTATTTTTAAATGTAACGAGATCCCTTTCCATTGCATTTTGAAAGGCGACTAATGTATCCACACCCCCAGAATACCCCCTTATGTAGGCGCATTAGAAAGTGTCGAGTCTTACGAACAATGCACCTAACACATTCGTTTGGCGCATTAGACATTGTAGCCGACTCCCTTTGGTGCATTTGACGCCATAAAGGGTAAAAAACCCAATCAGACATGTCTTCCAAAGTCCTTTCTGTAATACTTCAATTTGTGAATCAGGAAGTATAGTCGGTGTCAATATCACTACATCCTGATTGTTAGATTCTTCACCTTTTATTTCTTCTGTGTGACATTTTGTGGTTTGTTTGCTGTGCTTTCTCTCAGTTTCAACATTTTCTGTGGGGTCCTTGATATGTTAAACTTTTAATACGTGGCCTCTCTATATTGGACGTATCTAAATCCAATTCCTTTGAATCTGTCGTATCAATATCTGACAAATGTATTTTTTTCTATGCTTGCGTTGGTAACCCATTTGTCTAAGGATGGATCGTGGATATTTGTTTCTAGTGTCTGAATATCAAGAATACTTTTTATTACTGTTATAATCTTCTAAGTCACAGTGACACCTTTTCTTTTTAATTTCCATGGTAGTATTTTCAAGCTTCATAATATTTTTATGTGCCTTGTAATTATCCGCTTTCTCTTTTGTACTTTGAATTTCTTTGTCAAGTTCCTCCACTTTTCATGACGCAAAAGTAATTATCAATTTAATCAATGACGGAATTTCATCCCATTTCTATATCAAATCCTCTTTGCATATAAATGTGGGGATTTTTTAGTCTTTAACCACAAGATATCATTTTCTTGTCTGCATGTTTTAGGCAGTTATGGTCCCACCAGATTTTAGTTTCAGATTTTCAAATTGTTGAAATGTTATTTGAATATCTGGATCCGGACTATGCGGGCTGTCTGTATTGAAAACCAGTTTTGCCTGTCTATCCATCACCCTCTCCATACTTATAGTCATATAAGGGTTAATAGATTAATATCAATGTCCCTGTTTGTAATAACGTATTTAGCAACAGGTCTAGTTAGTTAGTTACAATGTCCCATGAAAGATGGTACACAACATAGGGTGTAACTTGCTTAAAAAGCCCTCTCAGTAAGGCTATGTTCACCCGGCATAATTGTGGCCGTACTGTATGAGCCGCAATTATGCGGGGTGATTTGGGAGTACTCGCATGGTGCGGGGTGTGTGGGGGGGTGGGCAGCAGCCCGCCGGTCCCATTGACATGCATTACTCGCGGCGCGTATTCGCCACAAGTAGTTGACGTCACTTATTGTATTGTATTGTATGAGCGGGGAGACGAGGCGCAATTTTGGCGCGCATCGCGCTCGTATAAGAGCGCATGTACACCGCGAGATGCACGCCGAAATTAGTTTGTGTGAACATACCGTTACAAACATACAACTGTGTCAGCTATAGACAATGAAGTTTCTCCCAGTTACTGTTCTAGTAATATTAAAAATGACATATGGCATACATTATGTAATGTATGTAAATATGGTACCAAAATCTAAATAATTTAATAATCAAATAACTGGAAATTTTAAAACTATTTTTAAACTGTGATACTCACCGTGTGATTTACGCAGTAAACTGTAAAATATGTAGGAAAATGTATGTAGGTAGCACCATAAGAAAAGCTAAAATACAGGTAACAGAACACATTACCGGAATCAAAAATGGACATACACAAATATCAGGAGCTACCAAACATTTTATAGAGAACCATGCAGGCTGCCTAGAAGCGTTTAGCTTCCACGTGATAGAACATATTAATAAACCATGCCGTGGATGAGACTGGAACAAGAAGGTCAGACTACAGGAGGGTTCCTGGATATTAGAATTGAATACCAGACTCCTAAATGGTTTGAGCTTTAAGAACTTTAAGATCTATAATACATTCATTAAGTCTGCAGAACGAGATAGGTATTTGGTCATTCAGGGGTTAATTTTCAAGGTTGGGATGACGTCAATAAGATATGCACTCTTCTTGATTTTTAGCAATGCTTAAGTAGATGTGTTTGTTAAGTGGTCATTGCTGTGAACAAGGAAACGCGTCAGTGGACACTACTCTCACTTTCAATCTCTGTTTTTACAGTGTTTATAAAATAAAATGTTAGGTTGTTACTCTGCTGGATCCAAGGAACTTTTTCAGTGATGTGGACTATTTATCTTACCAGATAAGCCGGTGGGGATACATGAAAGGCATATACTGCTTTATCTGACTCGTGTTCATACATATTGGATCACACGCGGGTGACTGGTTTGTTTGTTTCCATGATATATAGGGTTATATGATAGAGCAGAGAAGCTGAGCTCTGTGATATATAAGGTTATATGACAGAGGAGAGGAGCTGAGTTCTGATATATAGGGGTTATATGTAGAGATGGGCGAATCGATTCTAACGAAGTGGAATTCGTTTAGAATTTCAGGAAAACTTGGTTCTGAACGAAAGTCGAACTTGGGGTACTTCGGTGACACGGAAGTGTGCTTTTGATTGATAAAATGAGCCGCACAGCACATGGCGTTACATGGGGCAAGAAACTCTGGCGAGGAAGATGGGCATAGCCTGCATTGACATGTGCGAGATGTAGCCAGTCAGAGGACGGAGGGTTTCTGTGGCGTCACACGCACTATATAAGTCCGGGCGCGACGCTGGGGGAGCTAATACCGCACTTCACAGTAATGATCAGGGGAAGGTGCTGCCGCGGTGCTTATGATAGCTGATACTAAAGAACTCATTTTATACAGCAAATTTTTGTGGGGTGTCTCTGCTTGTCTCACGAGACTGTTTCTCTTAACGGTTCTATTTTGATTTTGTGGCGGTTTGGATCTGAAGTCCAGTGTGTGTCCAGTGCAGCTGCTATCATTTTAATGCTATCTGCTCCATGAACACTTGTAATCAAGGGTGATCTAAGCCTGTTCATGTTGTATTCATTTAAAGAAACAGCGTTTTTTACAATACAAAATACCACTTCTTTTTTGGCTGCTCAAATTCTTTTTTGCGCAATTTACATCCAGGGGTTAATTAAGCGTTGTTCTGCTGCTGTGGTGACTAAAAGAAAATCGTTTATTTCACCGCCCAAATCATACATTTTTCCTGCTAGAATAAATTCACAAGCGAGGTTAATTACAAGTTTTCCCTTGTTGCTGTAGCGTAGAAAAACACGCCATTGGTAACACGCTTAAAAAGCTAGTAGTTTATGGTTGCTCAATTCTTTTGCGCAATTTACAATCCAGGGAGTTAATCTAAGCGTTGTTCTGCTATGGTGGTGGACTAAAACTAACACCGTCTTTTTACCGGCCAAATATAAATTTTTTCCTGTTTGAATTAATACACAAGCGAATGTTAATTACAAGTTTATACTCTTGTTGTGTAGCGTAATATACACGCCATTGTAAACACGCTACAAACTGTTAGTTTTTGTCTGATCAATTCGTTTGCGCATTTACATCCCAAGGGTTAACTAAGTTATTTTTTCTGCAGTTGTACTCGGTAAAGAAACTTTGTTTTTTCACCACACAGAAGAAATTCTGTTGATAATTATATCCGAAGATTCATTAAGCCTTTTGTGCTTTTATATTCAGTAAAATACACAGAGTTTTTATACGGCACATACAGTACAAGTCAATTTTTCCTGCCCATTTGTGGAGCGCCAATTTATATCCAAGGGTTACCCAAGCTTTCTTGTGGGTTAATTTGGATTCAAATATAGGGTTGTATTTATCATATACAGATATTCTTTATCAAACAGTGTCTGTACATTTTGAACAAACCAGTATGTCAGACAGAAAGGTGGCAGGCTCTTCAACTGCGAGTAGGCAGAGGCACAAAACATGGAGCGGCCAGGTCGCAGACAGCAAGGGGGGAGGGCGGAGGACGTTGCAGCAGGGGTCACTCGGTGAGGCCACAACTGCGCTGTCATCTAGAGCGGCCGTGTGCTGCCTAGCAACCCAAGGGTTTCTTGATTGGTTGCTAGGTCATCCACTTCCTCCCAGTTGGAATCTGACAAACCCCAGCAAGAGTCAGGTGGGGAATGTCAGACACACCTTAGTTGGCATGGCCGGGGAGCGGGTCAATGGCCCTCAACGTTCTAAATTGCCTCATCCATCCGGTTCCCTCAGGACCAGAGGTCTTACATATGTGGTCTGGGCCTCAGGCACACACTATATTATCGAGGATGAACAACTTTGAGGAGGGCAGTCGCAGCATTAAACCTCAACACCCAACCTGGGCAGCGAAGAAATGGGGCCCTATTCCCCATGCTTCTTGCAGTAGGCGGCAAAGTCTAGAATGTCGGAGAGTGGCATGGGATGTCATGTTGTGAGTGCGTCAGCCCTCTGATTACCATATCCCGGTTGATAAGGACAGCAGTGACGATGAAAACACAATAGATGTTGATGTAGCCGACCGCAACTGGATGCCGGGTGAGGCAAGGCTTTCCTCAAGTCAGGAAAATAGGGTGTCAGCTTGCGAGTCAGGCAGCGGCGCAGCCAGCAAGTGGGTCATGTGCCGTGAGTCATGCAGGATAGCAGCAGTGTGAGGTGGGAGCAAGCGGCCACGGGGTTAAAAAAAAACCGCTTCGAAGTCAAGAATGTAGCGGTACAGGGGACTCAGAGAGGCAGCGGCGATGGTAAGAGTAACTCAGTGGAAGAGCAGATTGGAGGTAAAAATTGATACTCGGCGTGTAGCAGTTTTTTTGCTAAGACACCGGGAGGAGCCGAATGTGGGTATATGTAGAATCTGTTGAGCAGAAGTGAGCGGTGGTCAGGAAGCTAACGTGGCTCCAAGGGCCCTGCGTCAACACATGCAAACCGTCACCATCCGGTGGCCTGGGAGAAAAGTGGCTCAGATGGATGGTTCATCCCTCCGCCGCACGCAACCGCAGCAGCAGCAGAGCACATTGGCACGCTTGGCCATTGCAGCCAGTCAGGGCTCCACCACCGCTGCAGAAGGGAGCTGTTTCTCTTTGAATAATCTACCGGTCAAGATGCTCCTGCTCTGCTATCATGGCGCCAGCAGTCGTTTCAGCGAGGCAAATTGCAAAGAGACCATACAGTTTGCAGTCCAAACATCTCTAAGGTGCAAGCAGCTGTCCGTTGCTCCTGTCCAAGTTGTTGGTGCTATCAGTCTCTCCTTTCACAAATGGTGGTCTCTGCCCGTTCAGAGAAACTAAATGGGCTTGGTGCCGAGCATAGATGGAAGTTACAAGCCGTAATTTCTTTTCAAAAAGGGCAGTACCAGCACTTCATAAATAGTAGAAAGAAGGTGGGCCAGTCCTTGAGCTTATCGGTTGTTCCAAGTTGCATGGCTGCGCGGACGTCTGGAGGCTTTAACTATGGTCAGGGCCAGTACATGTCCTTTACGGCCACTGGGTGAATGTGCTTCCTGACCAGGCACACAACATCTTGGACAGGAGACGGCCCTTTCTCATCCACGTTGATGAAACTGCGGCTCCTGCACCAATGTCCGCCTCCTCCTACCACCCCATCATCTCAGCCTCCACAAGTATGCTTCTCATACCAGCATGTGTAGGGCACAGCGTGTGTCAAGCAGTTCTACACGCTGGCTTGCCTCGGCAAACGAAGTCACACAGGGGAGGAAACTCTCGCCGTTCACTGCAGCAAGAAATCGATGTGTGTCTTTTCGCGCCAACTGAAAAATCGGAACCATGGTGACGGACAATGGGAGTAAAAACATGGTGTCCGTGCTGCACCGAAGGAGGAATGGATCCATGCGCCCTGCAATGGCGACGTGTTCAATGCTGGTAGTGAAAAGGTTCCTGAAGTCTTACACCAATCTTAATAAGATTCTGAAAATGGCCAGGAAACCTGTGCCATGCACTTATCCATTCCTACAAAGACAGGAAACCCTCCTCAAGTTGCAGCGGGCACAAAACGGCTCTCCCCCAAACCCACAATCTGATATGCGATGTTTCCACCCGTTGGAATTCCAAGCCTTGCCACATGTTGGACCAAACTGTAAAAACAGAGAATCGGCCTTTATCGATTTTTTGATGATCCAGGCGGACAGGAGTTACTCACTGTGTAACTTTGATGTCAGCCAGTGGCAGCTCATTGCGTGACACTGCGTTTGTTTGAGGGCCATTCGAGGAGGCCAAGTTATTTGTTAGTCGCCAGGGACTTCGGGAAGAATAACGTCATTCCACTTTCTATGTCCTGGAACAGATGCTGAAAAATCTTTTCTGGGCAGAGGGACTGGAGACGTGGTGACTACATCTCGCCGGCCAATGAGTCCGGGGGATGGACTGAAATGGAGGAGGAGGATGACATGGGGAAGCAGAAGCATTGATACTGGTGAATGGAAATGGACTTTTCTTCCAAGGTGCACACACAAACAGAGAGAGGAGCAGGAGCAGATGGAGGAGGTAGAGGAGATGAGGGAGACGAGACAGATGTCCCGCTAAGCCAAGTGGCAGTATACAGTGAGATGGAGGCAGGGAGCCCCTCAGAGTCATTGTGCAGATGGACCTTAGCATGATGATTTGCCTGGTTGTGCACAGCCGAATAGTCAGCTATCCGGCTAGAGGGCATGACTTCTGGCTTTCCCCTATTGGGACCCTCGCTACCCAGTCAAAATGGGAGCCTTTTTCCCAGATTTTGAGAGGGAAGAACAAACGCAAATACATAGGTCGAAATTCCTTCGTAGCAGTTGGCCGCTGCCTATGTGCGGCATCGTCCCTACTCTGAAAGGTCTGACAGGGGGGTTCTCAAGCGCTCACGTACACTGCCGTGGCTGCTGTTGAAGGTGGGGGGGGTTGGGAGCAGTCCAGTTCCATCAGCAGGGCAAACCTAAGTCTTGGAGTCCTGATTGGGAGCAGCTTCCTTCACCCGCTAGTGAGGAGGGCAGTCGCCAGCAGCAGCAGGACATGGGCAGACCCTGAACCAAACAGGTGGTGGCCTACTTGGAAAGAACTCTGCCACCCCAGTTAGAAGATACGCCTGGGACTTCTGGGCGCAGCCAAACTGGATGTGTGGCCGCAACTTGCCGAGTTTGCAGTGGAGAAGCTGTACTGCCCGGCCAGTAGTGTGCATCAGAGCGGTGTTCAGTGCGGGCGGGGGCCATTGTTACCCAAAGGAGTAACCCGCTTGTCCACGGGAAATGTGGAACGGACTGACCTTTGTCAGATGAAACTTGTCAGACGTGGATCGGCCTCAGGATTTCCACACAACAATTCTTAGGTGCGTCAGACTACATCAGCCATGACGCCTCACCCAAACTGTGAATTAACTGAGTCTGGGTTCAATTATGCCTCAGCACAATTTCTGATGCCGCCACTTGCCTGAAGCCATACATCTGTGACAGTTTCTACATTGCCACCAACCATCTTTACCACAGGGACTGGTATTGCCACCCACCTCACACTCTGTCAATTGTGCCACTTTATGACCCATGCTGCTGTGCTGTTGCTAGTTGCCTTGACATCCACACTGTATTGTGGCCACTCTCTGACATCATGCTGATGCTCCTGCCGGCCGTCACCTTCCCTCTCTCTGTCATTGTGCCATTCTGTGGCCGTACTCCAGTTTTTGCACCTCCAGTATGTTCATTGTGCCACGATGACCTCAATGCTGCTTGCCACGTCACCTCCACTCTCTGTCATTGTGCCACTTTTTGAACACCTCATGCTGATTGCTGTTGTTGATGTGCCATGACATCCACACTGTGTCTTGTGCCACTCTCTGACCTCATGGCTGTTGCTCCTGCCGCCGTTCACTCCACTCTCTGTCATTGTGCCACTCTGTGGCATACTCCCAGTTTTTGCCACCTCCAGAATGTCATTGTGCCACTTCCCTGACCTCATGCTGCTGCCACCGTCACCTCCACTCTCTGTCATTGTGCCCACTCTGTGGCTAATCTGTTTTTGCCACCTCCAGAATGTCATTGTGCCACTGCTCACCTCATGCTGCTGCAACCGTCACCTCATAAGACCTCTGTCATTGCGCCACTCTGTGGCCTGCTCCAGTTTTCTTTTACCACCCAGAATGTTATTCTGCCACTCTCTGATCTCATGCTGCTCGCATGCCGTGACCATCCACACCTGTGTCATTGTGCCACTCTGTGGCCCACTCCTGTTTTTGCACCTCCAGAATGTCATTCGTGCCAATCTCTGAACTCTGCTGCTGCCACGTCATCTCCACTCTCTGTCATTGTGCCCACTCTGTTGGCCTACTACTGTTTTTGGCACCTCCTGAATGTCATTGTGCCACTCTCTGATCTCATGCTGCTGCTGCTGTGACCTCCAACACTGTGTCATTGTGCCACTCTGTGGCCTTCCTCCTGTTTTTGCCACCTCCAGAATGTCATTGTGCCACTGTCTGACCTCATGCTGCTGCCACCGTCACCTCCCCTCTCTGTAATAGCTTGAGGGATGGCTATGTTGATGTCCTTGGCCCTCTATCCCGGATTAGAAAGAGCAGAAGAACCAGAGTTGTTTCTCCGCCGACGGGACCTCCTGGATGGAGGCCTAGGAGGGCGAGGGGCTTCTTGGTTGCTGTTTTTCACAGGAGCAGGCAGGACTGAGGGCCAAGGTGGTAATATGACATCAGGGATCTCCAGGTCTCTAAGGAAGGCTGGAATGTCCTCCGGGGAGCGAATGACATAGCTGTGATCCCCCCTGCGCACATATAGAGCAAAAGGGTAGCCCCATCTGTATACTATCCCCCTTTCCTGTAACTTGGTGAGAAGGGGTTTGAGTGCTGCTCTCTGTGCTAGCGTGTGTCTGGATAAATCTGGAAGGAGTAGAATGGGGACCCCTTTGTAGGAGGAGGCTTCTGGCGCTTTCTGGCTCTCCGCGGTGTCCTCTTTGATAGCATAAAAATGTATTCTCAGATGACATCGCGAGGGCGGGTTAGTGTCGTAGTAGCTGGCGAAGTGCTCTATGTGCCCGGTCTATTTCTATATGGCAGTAGGAGCCCTACCCAAAGTTCGTTGAAAAATGGAAGTCAAATCCGGGAGCAGGTCAGCAGAAGCCCACAGAATTTAGCAGCTCGGTTCGTAGATTATTGCGCTGTTTCTTATTCTCTATGTCGTCGAGCTGCTGTTTGCAAGGAGGAAGACTGGGGATGAGGTGTGCTGAGAGGATGCCTTGAAGAGCATTGTATTGGAGTACATCCGAGGATGTTCGTACTTTGGTCCAGGGCATACAATTCTAGACGACATTGCTGAAGAGCTCAGTGCGGACTGGGCCAATTCGGCCTTGCATTCTGCTAGGACTTGTTTTGCAAGGGAAGATATATCCGACTTAATAGATTTGTCAGAAGACGGAGATCAGACAGGAGGACCGGTTTGTCCATCCCCTCTAGTGTAGTAGCAGGGGAGGATGATGGACCTGCATGGACTCCCCGACAACAGCCCGGGGGAGATGATTGAGGCAAAGTAGGTCTGAGTGGTGATGAGGACCTGTCCATGTCCTGCAGGGCCACTTGTGCCCCAGTAGGAGACCCCAATGCTTGAATGTTGTAAAGGTGTTGGAGAGGAGGCGGAGAGTGGTGGGGTTGGGCAGGTGCAATCAGCCCTAAGCCACTTTGAGTGATGGGAAGGGGGGAGTCTCCCCATGAGGACCCCGTTGACCATTGTGAGGCTTCCCCTACCCTCTGAGCATGTAGAGTATCCCATGCCGCTGGCGGTTGAGAAGAGGTCCCGGAGTGGTAGCCCGCTGGAGAGAATTGTGCCGGATCCCCTGCTTGTACCACCTGCAACAGCGGTGGATCTATAGGTGCAGCCTGAGAGAGGGTCCATGAGACTCCAGATGATGAGGGCTGTGGGATCGGGCTGTGGACACCGGGGAGCTGTCCCTGGGGCTGGAGTGAACCCATGGGGGCCCGGATGGAGCGGCCGGGGCTGAAGGAGGCCGCAGGCGGAATGGCGGGCTGACCCCGAGGGTCGGCATATCCCTCCACAGGGTTTTTAACAGCTACACAGTCCCTTAGGGAGGTCTGGGACCCGTCTACCACCCCATCTGTCCCGTGGATACATTGTCCCTGGGGCCGCATTGCTGTAAGTGGGGGCTGCTGTCCTCTTACCAGGTGGAGAAGATGGCCTCCACAGTCCTCCACGTGTTCCCCGGGGGTCTGAGCGCCACCGGGTGCCTCCGCTGGTGAGAAAGGATGAGCTGAGCTTCCTGCTTGAGCCACGCCGGGCCCGGGAGTCAGCGTGCATTCAGCGATGGACCGCGGGCCTGTCCGGTCTGAAGGAGAAGTGCAAGCGTGAGGTGCCGCGCTGCCGTCTCCGTCATTCCCGCCACTGTGCAGACCGCCCGCCTCCCGCGCTGCTGCGGCCCTGGTATCGGGGGACCGAGCGCAGTCAGATGTTTCCGCGGGTGACGAGAGGGGAGTCGAGCCTCCCGATCGAGCCGCGCCGGACACAGGAGCTGGCGCGCATCCAGCGACGCCCTGTGTGGCTGCCTTGCGGTGAGTAGAGGAGAGGCGGGAGCCAGCTGCTGCGCGGCCATCTTCCTCGTTCCCGCCGTTGGGCATGCCGCTCACTGCCCGCGCCACCGTGGAGCGGGTGAGGAACACTCCTATGCCACCAGGAGGGAAATCAGAGAGGGCAGGAGGCTTAGATTTGAGCCTTTTTGAGGCCTTTCCCATGGTCCAGGAGTGAAATCCAGCTGTAGAATCGCGCTGAGACGGAGGAGCTCAAAATCCTGCTTCCTCACGCCACCATGCCTAGCCACGCCCCCCCCCCCCCCCCCCCCCCCCCCCCCCCAGATTGTAAATTTTAACTTGATTGTTTTCTAATCTTTCTATATACTTTATTTTGGGTTTTTTTGGGATCTAAAGTGACTAAGGCATATTCTATTACTGAGTTGTAATCTACACCCTCTCTTTGAAGCTTTCTTTTTAATATTAATGGAAGGGTTACATTTTCTGTTTTGTAATGTATGTATAATGTGGGATTTAACTCTAAAAAAGATATATGTGGATTAGTTTGAGTATATGGTAAAGATGCGTCTTGAAACGAAGATTCAATAATAATAGAAGTGTTTATGGGAAAAGAGTTTTGTGTGGATTGTAATGGAGTGAAAGATAAAATAGAGTCTTCTGATAATTGTGGTGATAGATTTGAATCTAAACTAGTGTTGTGCACAGTGACATATCTATATTTATATGAAAATCTTCATTGGTATTTTCTTCTCTATTTACTAGTGATGAGCGATTACGTTCACTATCGTTATCGGGTCGATAGTCGATATTGGCAATTATCAAGACGATTTCCGATAATCGATTAATTGATTATCGACGATGACCATTAAAGTCTATGGGAGAGGAACCAACACCTTCATTCTTAACCCAAAACAGGGCTGGAGAAGCTGGGAATAAAATCCAACAGTTAATGAATACATGCTACATATTAGGCAACCACACTAAATTATAAAAGCCACAGAAAGAAAATCACGACCATTACCTTTTCCCTGTCTTTTACCACAGCATGGACCCCCCCCCCATTAAACCTGCATGACTCACATTAAAATGTGCCGAAGGAATATTATTTAACCATCATTTTATGGTGAACTGGACATTGACTATGCTGTCCTGGACCGCAGTATGACCATTTAAACATGTCTGACCCACAGACTAAAAAAGTGCCGGAACAAGGAGTCTTTCAACCACCATTTTAGATGAACGGACATTATGACTTTACATGTTCTGAACCAAAGTATGACCATTAAACCTGTCTGACAACTGATTAAAAAGTGCCGAAAATGGAGTCTTTCTACCACCATTTTAGTTGAATGGAAAACCACAATAGACTACCCTGTCATCGGGCTACAGCATGAACCCCAAACTTGCATGACCCCCAGATTTAAAAAAGTGCCGGAAAAGGAGTTGGATGGGAGGACAAGGAGGTAAGACTGATGGATGCAGGTTGCAGTAACCACTGAGAACAGTTGGTGACGCTGTGTCTTACTGAGATTCAAGGGCCCTAACCAGTGATGACAGGCATGACGGTCTTGCAAAACAACGATCGGCTGGAATGCGTGTTGTCGCCAAGCACTGGAAGGAAGCACCTTATCTCGTACCTATTACCTTCTACACTCTTTGCTCGTTAACACCTGCATTTCGCTCATGTTCTGATAGATATAATTTTTAAAATAAGGTATGAAGAGTTTTTGTCAGTCTCTTATTGAAAGACGGAAAACCACAGCTATTCTTAAATCCCTCTAATTTACTACAGCCAAACTTGGAATTAGAAATCTGAAATGTTTCTTGCGATTGCCTGTGAAATGTGGTCTGGTGGAAGAACCGTAAGCACCAAAATCAAAACAGTGTTTTCCTTCTCAGTCCCAGGCATTTATAACTGCCCAGTAGGACTAGGAATTGTAGTTTCAACAAAATTTATCATACAAGTGCGCTATCCTTCATGAACAAAATGGGCCACACAAAGTGAAAAAAACACCTATTTGAAATGTATTCGGATAATAAAGGCGTTTTTTGCACCTATAAATACACCTGCATTGATTACAAATTGCTGGATTCAAATTTAAGTGCAAGGTGGCTCTATGAACAAAAAATGGGCCGGCACCAAAGTAAAAAAAAAAAACTAATTTAAATCCGTGTACAGATAATTATAAGTTGAGTTTTGCCACCTATCAAATACACATGCAGTTACTAGAAAAGATCTTGTATCCTAATAGAAGTACAGGCTACACAACATACAAGTAATATTTCACAAAAATGGCAAAAAACTGTTAATCAAAACCCAATCGCAGGGTCAAAAAGCACAGTCGGGCGCACAATATCCACTTACTTTCAAAAAGGCCTGCCTGCCAGCCTGTCTGTCTGTGTTCGCCCGCAGTACCCCCCCCCCCACGTGGCTGTACAGCGCTTGATGCTCATTTAAAAATTCTCAGGCCTAAGTTACTAAAAAAACTGAAATCTCTAATCTACCTAAGTTCTAATGTTCACAGCTAAAAAGCGATAGTTGTCTGTTGTGAACAAATAGAAAACAGTTTCGCTGAGCTGTTTTGAAGAGAGACCGAGCACACATCCTGACTTCTTATGATACTCAGACACACATGATCATGAAACAGGAAGGCTGTTCTATGATAAATACGAGGGTCATGTGGAATTTTCACAGCAATCACAACCCATACCATCCCAGTCATGACGTTTCGCACACCCAGGCTCACCCTGCTCTATTCTCTAGGCTGATTTGCTGGCCGCCAAAATGACAGGAAGCGCTGAAAAATGGCATGATATTACTAGATTATGCGCAGATTTTAACCCTAAATTATCGTGTTGATCGAAAAAATCGATCATCACATTAAAAACTGTGCCGATTTCAACTTTGTCGATAATAATCGCTCAACACTACTATTTACCTCTCTAGTTTTGGAAGTGCTTAGTACCTGTATGACTTGATAGATCCCGATTGGCTAAAGTTTCACTCATCTAATTTATTTGGACCAATATTCCTCTTTGTGCTCCTATACTCCATAACAGTTAGATTTTTAGATACATTTTTATTACTTGAAGAAAAATCTTCCTTATGTCTAAAACTATTGCTACTGTGAAATGATCTAGTATTTGGTCTACTTTTGACCACTGCTGCATATGTATTCCTCTTATTAATGTTAAGATTCCTAAACTGTTTTTTGCGAACAACTGGTTCTTCTTGATGTTTGATTTCTCCAGAAACATTTGAGATTGTATTATATAGATCACTCTTCACAGGATATGACAAATTGGTTTCGATAGACCCATCTGTATCATGGGTTTTGTTAAATCTAGGTGATTTTTCCCCCCATGCGATCCCAAGCTAATTTGTGTAATTTTCTATTGATTGTGTCTAAATCGTTTTTACGTAAATTATTATTAATTTTCGTTTGAATATCATTATACTCCAGATGATTTATCAAATGTATTAATTAAATCTTCTATTTGCATTGATATCGTGGAACAATTACTGTTCCGTTTCACAATCAAAAGTTCCATTAATTTTATTGAACAATTATCTAAAGTTTCTGTATATAAATTTTCAAATGACTGATCTTTATCCCCATATTGTGAGATTTTCACAATCTTTAGACCTTTAGGAATAAGTTTTTCCTTAACATAAAGTGCCAAAAACTTTGCATTTACATGCTTATTAGACTCATCAACAAGTGCATTTTCAAGTGTCCGTGCAATACTGTAAACATTTTTGGTCTCTTCAATAGTATATTCCACCAAAGGGTTTCGCATCACATTTTGGACATTGATACCTGTTAAAAATCTTTCAATCAATTGACCCCGTGATGAATGTCTTTGACTGAAATGATCCATGATGACACATGCAGCCTTGTTTCCTTTACACACCGTAATAGCGGGGAAAACGATATCTCTTTAGATTGTGCAGAGGGAAGAATCCAGAGATATAGAGGAAAAAACAAGGAAAAAGAAAGGCCTACTTTTCTTTTACTTAAACTTCTACAAAGGAGGATTTTAACCCCTTAAGCCCCAGGCCTGAAAAGTAGTTAATGACGAGAACATTTTTTTAGTTTTTGCCTCCTTGCGTTTCCACAGTTGTAACTTTTTTATTTTTTCAATGACGAAGTTGTATGAAGCCTTGTTTTATTCGAGACAAGTTGTACTTTATGGGGGAATAGTTTAAGTTCACTTATAAATAATTGCAGATTTATTTATTTTTTTTTTTTACACCATTCGCATTTCACACTTAATAACTTGTTAGATTAATTCTACAGGTTAATACAGTCATGTGGATACCTAATATGTGTAGGTTTTTTTTTTGTATGTAATATATGCACAATTATTTTTATTAAATATTTATTTTTATTTTATTATGTTTTTATTAATTTTTTTTACACTTTTTATGTTTTTTTACTTTTTTTTTTTTTTTAAATCCCATGAAGGGAGAACTGTTTTATTTAGTTTTTTTCTTTTACACTTAGTAGTGTATTAGCATATTCATATGTGCTAATGCATTATAATCTGTGTCAGTCTGACACAGGCATGATCAGGACAGCACACAGTCTGTCCTGGTCACTGACTTGTTACACAGACCACTCTAGGTCCCCTGGGCTGACTGTGCAGCCACTCCCCCGACTCTGTCGGGTCACCGGGTGTTCCGATCATCCGACAGAGCAGGGAAACCCTTTGATTGCGCTGCGGTGATGATCTGCCACAATCAAAGGGTTAAACAGAGGATGAATAATCATAGATACAGTATAAAACGTCAAGGCACTTTATATAGTCTTCCACGCCATCTCCAAGATGAACATCCAGATGGCATGTATAATCTTAAAGTACAGCTGATCGATCAAATACCCTCTAGTGTTCATAATAGATTGCAAGCCCTTATAAACAAAGAAATATTTTGGATTTTTAAGTTAAATACGCTTTCCCCCCTTAGTTTAAATGAAGCGCAGGAAGTGATCAATTAGGTTATTTTAAAATATTTTAAGGTTTTTCGAAATATTTCATGACATTTTCCATTATTAAATTAAAAAGGTGTTTTTTTTAACATTTTAAAAAAAGTATATTTATATGAGAAATTTAATAAAATGTACTATTAAAATGTATATTTAAAGTAGAAATTTTGTTATATAAAAGTGTAGTTTTATAGGTAGAGATTGTTGTTTAAAGAGATTGTTTTTTCTATATAAGCATGTGTACACAGAGTTCGTAACTAACCTTGTTTTTCTTCATATGAATGTTGTTTCCATATGGGGAATTAATTATCCTACGTAGTGACCGTCTTCCATTCTGGATTACAAACAAACATGATAGTAAAGGATAGTGTCACGGATGATGGTAGTGGATCTGCTGGACCACCGCCAGCGAGGGGGTAAGCTGTACCAGGGAGTGGAGTCTTAGCAGAACTCGGTTTTCACAGAGCCCGCCGCAAAGCGGGATGAACTTGCTGCAGCGGGAAACTACCAGGTCGCTTCCACTGGCATGACTTGCTTGCGGTGGCCAAGGCAGTGCGTGGTACAAAATCATGAGGCGTAGTCGGGGACAGGCAGAAGGTCTTGACAGGCGGCAGAGATTCATGGTCGAGGAGCAGGAGCGTAATGGTTCAGTACACGGTAATCAGAACTAGATGCAATAAATGCTTTCTCTAAAGGCTGTAAGGCACTAAAGATTCGGCGGGGACGTTCCAGAAGGAAGGGACTTATATAGGGTCAGCGACCAGCCATACCCAATTGTTGGCGCGTTGGCCCTTTAAATCTAAGAGAGCCGGCGCGCGCGCCTAAGGAGCGGGGACGCACGCACCGGCCGACCGGGTGGCTGCGGACCCACTCGTGACAGATAGTAAAGGATACAGAGCAGTGGAACTCGATACATGGAGTGATGTTACAGATGTTGCAGAACAAAACAGAACAGATATTGCACCATGTTATCTCGGCACAGAACGTTATCTCACCCTTTTCAGTGCTTTTCAATGGCCTTTGTTAACAGATTAGAGCAGATAACACAAAAGACGTGATATCACGGTCAAGCTGTACTCTGCTACATCTGTATATTAAGCAGATTTTTGTGTTGTATTTTATGTTGCATCCATGCATGTTGATTGTTACATATTTTGTATTAAAACGTTGAGGGGAAGTAAGCATGATGTTTTTTCTCCGCCTACATTTGAGAATTTATAAGGCTGGGTGCATTATTTCAACGACTACTCCGGGGGCAGCGGGCCAGGTGTGCACGCGTAACGCATAGAGATACCACATACATACAATAGGAATTAGGCGCTAAACAGCTCTGGATTGGATTTATTCCATAAATTAGAAAATAAATATCTTTCTAACACATTGTGCCGCTGAAGGAAAGCAGAGAGGAGCCGAGCAGTCGGACCCGTTCCTGGGTGATTCCAAGCTCATATATGAGTTATACCATACATGCTTACAACCAGCTCAGGTGAGCATAAAAGATTATTTAAAATTTCCATATAGATTGTATAAACATATTACACTTGAGAAGTGCGCCTTTCTTTTTCCTTGTTTTTTCCTCTATATCCCTAGATTCTTCCCTCTACACAATCTAAAGAGGTTTAGGGTTATATGAAAGAGGGAGAGAAGCTGAGCTCTGTGATATATAGGGTTATATGAAAGAGGAGAGAAGAGCTGAGCTCTGTGGTATATAGAGTTATATGAGAGAGGAGAGAAGCCAAGCTCTGGGATATATAGGGATATATGATAGATGAGAGAAGATGAGCTCTATGATATATAGGGTTATATGATAGAGGAGATGAACTGAGCGCGGTGATATATAGGATTATATTATAGAGGAGAGAAGCTGAACTCTTTGATATATATATAGTTATATGATAGAGGAGAGAAGCTGAGTTTTGTGATACATAGGGTTATATGAAAGAGGGAGAGAAGCTGAGCTCTGTGATATATAGGGTTATTTGATAGAGTAGAGAAGCTGAGCTCTTTGATATAATAATAATAATAATAATAATAATAATAATAATAATAATAATAATAATAATAATAATAATCTTTATTTATATAGCGCCAACATATTCCGCAGCACTTTACAATCAGAGGGAAACAAACCAGACATTACATTATAAAAAAGCTACTGACAAATGGACACGAGGTGTGAGGGCCTTGCTCGCAAGAGCTTACATCTATTAGGGTGAAACAAAGGGTGAGAAGTGCTTTTTTTAAACATGGTCCAGCCATGTTACATAAATATAGGGTAGTATACATAAAAAGTGGATGAACCTGCCATCCCAACCATACATCTATATACAGATAAGTGCCAGTGGGTGCCAAAGTGCAGGAAGTGACGAATGTGTGACAGAATTTGGGGGGTTAAAAATTAGGGATCTTGGTCGGCTTGTCTAAGAAGATGTGTTTTCAGAGCGCACTTCAAACTGTGAGGGTTGTGAGTGTGCCTGATCACATGGGGTAACATGTTCCAGAGAACTGGTGCAATACGTGCAAAATCTTGGAGACAGGCATGGGAGGTTCGGATGAGTGAGGTGTGTAGTCTTAGATCAGAGCAGAGCGGGAGAGAGGGGGGTAGGGTGGTAGACAGAGATGAGGGAGGAGATGTATGGGGGTGCAGCATGTGGAGAGCCTTAGGGGTTTGAGAGTGATGAGTTTATGTTGTAATTCTGTACTGAATAGGCAGCCCAGTGCAGAGACGACACAGGTAGAGCAGCAGTATAGCGGCTGGAAAGAAAGACAAGCCTGGCTGCTGCATTCAGGACAGATTGGAGAGGGGAGAGTTTACAGAGAGGAAGACCAACAAGTAGGGATTTACAGTAGTCAAGACGAGAATGAATAAGAGCAAAATAGAGATTTCATTTTGTTTCCACAGTGAGAAACGGACGGATTCTGGAGATGTTCTGAGGGTGCAGGGTGACAGGAAGGGGGGCAAGGGATTGGATATATGGGGTGAAGAACAGATCAGAATCTAGTATAACCCCAAGGCAGTGGGCCTGCTGCCTAGGAGTTATGGTGGTGCCACACATGCAGAGAGAAATAGCAGGTTGAGGGCGGTTAGTAGATGGTGGGATGACTAGAAGTTCCGTTTTAGTGAGATTTAGCTTAAGATAGAGAGAGGACATGATGTCAGAGACAGCAGACAGTCAGTCACTGGTGTTTTGTAGCAGGGCAGGAGTGATGTCTTGGGAGTAATTGTATAATTGGGTGTCATCAGCGTAGAGATGGTACTGGAAGCCAAATCTGCTGATGGTTTGTCCAATGGTGGCTGTGTACAGTGATAAGAGGAGAGGACCTAGAACTGATCCCTGAGGAACTCCAACAGCAAGGAAAAGAAAGGGGGGAGGTTTGAACCAGAAAATGAGACACTGAAGGAGCGGTCAGGAGGTAGGAAGAGAACCAAGAGAGAGCGGTGTCCTGGATACCGATGGCGCTGAGCATGCTGAGGAGGAGGTGGTGATCAACAGTGTCAAACGCTGCAGAGAGATCTAGAAGAAACAGCAATGAGTAGTTACCCTGAGATTTTGCTGTCAGGAGATCATTTGAAACTTTAGCAAGAGCAGTTTCCGTGGAGTGTAAAGAGCGGAAACCTGATTGCAGAGGGTCAAGAAGAGATAGAGGGTTATATGATAGAGGAGAGGAGCTGAGCTCTGTGACATATGGGAGTATACGATAGAGGGAGAGAAGCTGAGCTCTGTGATATATAGGATTATATGATAGAGGGAGAGAAGCTGAGCTCTGTGATATATAGGATTATATGATAGAGGAGAGAAGCTGAGCTCTGTGATATATAGGGTTATGTGATAGAGGGGAGGAGCTGAGCTCTGTGATATATAGGATTATATGATCGAGGAGAGAAGCTGAGCTCTGTGATATAAAGGGTTAAATGATGGAGGAGAGAAGCTGAGCTCTGTGATATATAGGGTTATTTGATATAAGGCGATGAACTGAGTTCTGTGATATATAGGGTTATATGATAGAGGAGAGAAGCTGAACTCTGTGATATATAGGGTATATGATAAAGGGAGAGAAGCTGAGCTCTGTGATATATAAGGATATATGATAGAGGAGAAAAGCTGAGCTCTGTGTTTATGGGTTATATGATAGAGTTTGAGAAGCTGAGCTCTGTGATATATAGGGTTATATGATAGACTAGAGAAGCTGAGCTCTGTGACATATAGGGTTATATGATAGAGGGAGAGGAGTCTGAGCTTTGTGATATATAGGGTTATATGATAGAGGAAGAGGAGTCTGAGCTCTGTGATATACAGGGTTATAACGGTCTTCCTTTACTCAGTGCATAACAGCAAGCTGTCAATTTATGTATGTGGGTGTGGCAAGCAGTACTTTCACTTTCTCTTTGAGCTTTTTCTCTGCTTTTCAGTCAGAATCCTGCTTCATATCCAAGCTCAGCTTCTCTCTCTCTCTCATCCTGCTCTCAGATAAGGTCCCATACCACCTGACAGGTTCACTTTAAATTTTAATACAAAAGCACACCTGTATAATACAGACTGGTCTAAATGTACTTTTATCCAGCTGAACAGGCAGATCGTACATACTGTAGATTTAATTGAAGTGGTATATGACCAGCAGCAATGGAAGATCTAATGTGCTCCACAGACATATTCTTCAAGGCTCCATTATCCTACTGTAATTTCTGAAACTAGCATAAAAAATGTGAAAAAAATGTATTCAAACATAGCAATATCCAGAGAGTCTGCGGTGTGTCATTTTCTGTGGCTGACACTATATTTAAGGCAATTCTTTGCATAGCTATTACACAAATGGCTGCATTTCATAAAGGCCATTAAGGTACCCTAGGAAAAATGCTTTTGAGATGGGATGAATACATCTCTTACAGCCATATTTTAAAATGCAAATCTGTGTGGGCTGTTTATTGGCTCTCCTGATTACAATATTTTACAGTTTTTCTTTTTACACAAAGCAACTGAGATAGAAGCTCAGATAAAACATGGATTTTTTCCCTATATTTACACAAATAAGAGCTACAGCAGACACCTCTCTGACATTGCCTACTTGGATATAAACTTATTTTATAACAGGTTGTATGTTTTTAGGTTTTATTTAAGCTTTCTTTATTTTTAGAAAACATTAGGCTTTGCATCAAGCATTTTTTGTAATCAACAAAGCTGCATTAAGAGTTATGTGGCACATTGTACCATGTAATGTATTAAAGGGATTGTCTCACCACAAAGATAAGTTTTAAACATGTAGGGAATGGAAAGTGGAGAGTTCTTCCAAATGTATTGTGTTATTGCTTGGACTTTGTTGAGGAGATAACATAGAATGTATCAGCTCTGAGTGCACACAAGTTTCTCTAGGTTACCTAACTGCTCTCCCCTTCTCTCTCTGCTCTGTCTGATGGCAGGGATGATGACAGGTCAGGCTGCCAGCAGTTTGAGATCAGTGTCTTCTCTAAAACAAGTAATTAATCTCCTTTGTTTGTTTATTTTGAGCTCTGTAGCTCTCTGCACTTATAGATAACATCTCCTGCTCTCAGGTCAGTGCTAATAGAAGAGCTATGAATGTTGATATGCTAATCACTGCTATGGAACCAACACAATCATTGAACGGGACGGGAATTCCAGCACTGGTTATGTAAAATCAGCTTTTTTTGTTTTGCCTTTTGTATTCACTGATGATTCTGAAGGTATTTGATTAAACAAATCTGAGTGTGTATTATAAGGTAATGGAGGGATTTCAGGGCACAGATTGTGGATATACCACTAAAGGAGAGATGTTTAAGGAACTACCAAGGAAAGGACAGACTGGTATTTATATTTATGTCTTTTGCCATCCCTAGCCCTGACATATTTAGCCTTGGACAGCAGGATTTACCTACTT
Organism: Phyllomedusa bahiana; assembly: GCA_025379985.1. Classification (NCBI taxonomy): domain Eukaryota; kingdom Metazoa; phylum Chordata; class Amphibia; order Anura; family Hylidae; genus Phyllomedusa; species Phyllomedusa bahiana. The sequence goes on from JAODAL010020050.1 coordinate 38,948, forward strand.
TACTGAATGGAACTCACATGATGATTCCTGGATAATGATGAAAATATAAAACAACCTTATTTGGTGAAATTACTTGGATTTACTACTTTGCTATGTCCTCAGGATGTGACAATGATCCTACAGTATTCTCTTGTCCTTATAGTCAGTAGCTCATTCTATTTTGTTTTTGGGAATTGTTTTTACTTTTTGTTGAAGAGCTTTAATATTCGATTTTCACGTTTTCCGCAATCTCGATTCGATCTGATCTTTTACCTCAAAATTGTATTGACAATCGTGATTGAGCATTCAGATTGCGCCCTTTTTGCTGCTTCCTGTAATTTTGGCAGCCAGCCAATCAGTGCAGAGCACAGACTGTGAACAGAACACATTGCTCTCTCTGCTGTATATGCTGTAGATAGATTAGTTAGGTTAGGGGTATATCAAGATTGGGGAATTCTAGACAGTAGTAGTCAGAGATTTTGATATAGATGCATACTGTATCTTTACATTGCCCAAAAGTTCCTTGCTGCAGTTTCTGATGGAGGGGGCAACTTGGTTTTGGAGGCAGCTTGTGCAGAAGACACTGTTACGGAAATCACTGGGATATACTGGTTTATTGGAGAAAATGTAATTCGGTGCCAACAATGTCCTTGCTGCAGTTTTATATAGACGGCCAGTATACAGGACACTGTTAGGATATCTGCCATAAAAAGAAATAGCTGTGATCAGGGCCGCTGTACAGGGGGTACAGGGTGTACTCCTGTACAGGGCCCGGTGAAATAAGTGTCCTGTACAGGCCCCCTTATTTCACATTACAGAACAGTGCACACTGCACTATGCAGCCGACCACTGCGGTCTCCATAGGGCCCAGCAGCGCTGCTAGGAGGGGACAGCGCTGCTAGGAGGGGGCCCGTGCTCCCGGTCACAGCTGTGTCCCTGAGTGCTGTAACCGGAGCCAGGCCCTCTCTGTCTGTGGGCAGGATGTGAAACAATTTAAAACCTTGAGGTCCCTCCCCGAGGGGTGTGGCGTCCCGGATTCAAATTGTTCTGCATCCCGCCGCTGGCCCTGGCGGAACGCAGCATGCCTAAGAGTGAAAGGGCCTGCCGGAGAATCGGTGGACCCCGGAGGCAGTGTCGCCACTCCTGGGGCCCGGCCGCCGCATCCTTTCTCTGATGTCCTTGATTTCCGGGGCTTAGCGGTGTCAGCGGAGCAGAGCGCCGCTAGTGCTCCACTCCACTGTACACACTGGCAGGCCTAAGATGTTAGGCCTTAAGCCTACCAGGCGCCGGCTTCTACTGGTGATGTAGGTGGGGCGGTGACGTCATATCACCGCGCCACCTATGCAGGGCGCCAGTAGAAACCGACGGGAGCGTCCAGCAGCACCCAGAAGTGGGAGAAACGTAAGTTGTTTTTTTTTTTCTAAATACCTAAAGGGGGCCCTAACTACCTATAAGCTAAAGGGGGCCCTGACTACCTATAAGCTAAAGGGGCCCTAACTACCTATATGCCAAAAGGGGGCCCTAAATACCTATAAGCTAAAGGGGCCCTAACTACCTATAAGCTAAAAGGGGAACCTATAGGCTAAAAGGGGATCCTAACTACCTATAAGCTAAAGGGGCCCTAACTGCCTACAATCTAAAGAGGGACCTAACTACCTACAACCTAAAGGGGGCCCTAAATACCTACAACCTAAAGGGGGCCCTAACTGCCTACAACCTAAAGGGTGCCCTAACTGCCTACAAAATAAAGGAGGCCCTAACTGCCTACAAGCTAATGGGGGTCCTAACTGTCTACAACCTAAAGAGGGCCCTATCTGCCTACAACCTAAAGGGGGCCCTAACTGCCTACAATCTAAAGAGGGTCCTAACTACCTACAACCTAAAGGAGGCCCTAACTGCCTACAAGCTAAAGGGGGTCCTAACTGTCTACAACCTAAAGAGGGCCCTATCTGCCTACAACCTAAAGGGGGCCCTAACTGCCTACAACCTAAAGGGTGCCCTAACTGCCTACAAAATAAAGGAGGCCCTAACTGCCTACAAGCTAAAGGGGGTCCTAATTGCCTACAAGCTAAAGGGGGTCCTAACTGCCTACAAGCTAAAGGGGGCCCTAACTGCCTACAAAATAAAGGAGGCCCTAACTGCCTACAAGCTAAAGGAGTCCCTAACTGTCTACAACCTAAAGAGGGCCCTATCTGCCTACAACTAAAGGGGCCCTAACTGCCTACAACCTAAAGGGTGCCTAACTGCCTACAAAATAAAGGAGGCCCAAACTGCCTACAAGCTAAAGGGGGTCCTAACTGCCTACAAGCTAAAGGGGGCCCTAACTGCCTACAAGCTAAAGGGGGCCCTAACTGCCTACAAAATAAAGGAGGCCCTAACTGCCTACAAGCTAAAGGGGGTCCTAACTGTCTACAACCTAAAGAGGGCCCTATCTGCCTACAACCTAAAGGGTGCCCTAACTGCCTACAAAACAAAGGAGGCCCAAACTGCCTACAAGCTAAAGGGGGTCCTAACTGCCTACAAGCTAAAGGGGGTCCTAACTGCCTACAAGCTAAAGGGGGCCCTAACTGCCTACAAGCTAAAGGTGGCCCTAACTACCTACAAACTAACAGGGGCCCTAACTACCTACAAACTAGCTAAAGTGGGCCCTAACTGCCTACAACCTAAAGGGGGCCCTAACTGCCTACAACCAAAAGGGGGCCCTAACGGCCTATAAAATAAAGGAGGCCCTAACTGCCTACAATCTAAAGGGGACCCTAACTGCCTACAAGCTAACGGTGGCCCTAACTAACTACAAACTAGCTAACGGGGGCCCTATCTACCTACAAACTAGCTAAAGTGGGCCCTGACTTCCTACAAACTAGCTAAAGTAGGCCATGACTTTCTACAAACTAGCTAAAGGGAGCACTGACTACCTGCACACTAGCTAAAGTAGGCCCCTAACTGCCTGAGTACCACCTAAAGGGGGTCCTTAACTGTTTGCAGCCTATTTAAAGAGGGCCCTAACTACCCACAGCTTACCTAACTGGGGGCAACCACCTACCTACAGCCTAACTGGGACTCACCAACACCTACCTACAGACTACCTAACTGGGGGCAACCACCTACCTACATACGAACTGACTCGCACAATATAGGTAAACTGTACATTGTAAAGTCCGACAAGAACTAAATGCAAAAACAATGGCACAATTGCATTTTTTTTCTTGTTCACCCAAGATTATTTTTTTTCTTTTTCTGGGGTGTGGGGCAGACCGGTGGAAGGGTTGGGCACGTATCCGGCTTCCCCTGAGAATGTGGATCGTTTGACTTTTATCAAAATGAATCAAGTGTGGATCTCTGATGTTTTTGTTGCCCCAATTGCCGAGGTCAGCGATTAGTAAACTGTAGCACATATACTTCACAATGTGAAATACACATTCTATATTGAAAAAAATGGTCCTATTGAAAACACTTTATTAAAAATACTCATTTCTTATTGCTAATTGTATTCAGAGTGTCCATAAGGTCATTTAGCTGGTTTTGTGGTCAGGCCACTTTAAGAGACACCAATAGTAAAGGTCTTATTGCAAAAAAAAACCTTATTTCAAATACTCATTTCTTCTTGAAAATTTTAACCCCTTAAGGGCCCAGCTTTTTTTTCTTTCTGTTTTTCCCTCCTAGCCTTCCCAGAGCCATAACTTTTTTATTTTTTCACCTACATAGACATATGAGGGCTTTTATTTTGCAGGAAAATATGTAATTTCTAATGCTTTTATTCACTGTACTATAGAATATACTGGGAAACCTCAAAAAAATTCCAAGTGGGACAAATTGTGGAAAAAAACTTATTTTCACTATGTTTGCGGGTGTTTTGCTTTTACAGCGTTCAATCTTCGGTCAATATAATGTCTTATCTGTATTTTACAGGTTTATACGCATCCAACAATACCAAACATGTAGGGTTTCCGTTATGTTTTGGTACCGTAAAAAATTCCAAACTTTTTCAATTTTTGAAATTTGCGCTGCGGCGCCAGTTTGTGCGACCAATAACTTTTTTGCGCTAACACATACGGACGTCAGTGAGGGTGCATTTTTTGCGGGCTGAAGTGTACTTTTTTGCTAGCAGTTTGGAATGCATGCGACTTTTTGATCACTTTTTCAGCATACGGGATAAATGATGTTATATTTTTATAGATCAGACTTTTTGGGACGTGGCAATACCAAATATGTGTAACTTTTTAATTATTTTATTGTTTTTATTTGTAAAATGGGGAAAGGGGAGGTGATTTGAACTTTTAATACTTTGTTTTGTACTTTAAAACTTTATTTTTTATATATATATTTTTTTACTTTAACATTGAGTCCACCTAGGGTTCTTGACCACCAGGTGGCGCGATTGTCAATACAGTCTAATGCATTGCATAGGCAATGCATTAGACTGTACCAAGATGGCGGTTTCTCCACTTCCTGTCTGCGGACGGAAGTGGGACAAACCAGGACATCGGAGTGACGGGAGCCTTCACAGGGCTCCCCGCTGCCATGTCTGCGTGTCGGATCGCTGCAGCTATGCTGCGGCGGTGCCGATCACCCTGAAGATCGGTGCGCGGCACTGATTTTCATTCATTCAGACGCCGTGGCCATCTTTGCTGCGGCATCTGAATGGTTAAACAGTGCGGGCGGCGCTGCCCATTCGCGCTGTAAGGGCCGGGTGTTAGCGCCGATAGGCCGATAACACCCGACGGCTGTGCGGAGGGGGGGGGGAGGTTGCGGAGCGATCCCCCTGCAAAGCCCCTTAGCGGCCCTGGGACGTACTTATACGTCCAGGGTCGTTAAGGAGTTAATCAGTGTCAATGGTTTTGGGGTAATCTTGCTGTAAAAGATAGCAATAGTCAAGGTCCTGTTCCCAAACATCTTGTGTCAAAAAGTTCATTTTTGCTGCTTTTGGGGTCATGCTTCTGTGACAGACAGCGATAGTCAATGTCCTATTCACAAAAATCTTGTTTTTTTCGTATTGAAAAAAAATTATTTCACATACTCAGTTCTTATTTCACATGCATCAAGGCAATCAAAATGAATATCAGTTACTGGTTGCCCACACTCCTTGATCCACGTTACAAATCAAAAGTCAGCAATTTCCTTCCACCCACACAAATTGACTGTAGGATGCAGGAATTTGAGACAGTGCTCATTGACTGACTCAAGGCATCTGTTGCGTCTTCTTCACGTTCTAATGTCACGGTGGAACAACGTCAGCAACATGATAGCAGTAGAATGGCAAGTAGCCAAAGCAGTAGCATCAGCATTGAAAAAAATCTTATTTCAAACACTCATTTCTTCTTGCTAATTTTATTCTAAGTGTCCATAAGGTCATTTGTGCTACTTTTGGGGTCATGCTGCTGTAAAAGACAGCAATAGTCAATGTCCTATTCACAAAAATCTTGTTTCAAATACTAATTTCTTCTTGCAAATTTTATTGCGAGTGTCCTAAAGGTCATTTTTACTGCTTTTTGGGTCATGCTAGTGTAAAAGACACCAATAGTAAAGGTCGTATTGAAAAAAACCTTATTTCACGTACTCATTTCTTATTTCACATGCATCATGGCAATCAAAATGAACAGCGCTTACTGGGTGGCCACCTTGCTTGATCCAGGTTACAAATCAAAAATCAGCAATTTCCTTCCACCCACACAAATTGACTGTAGGATGCAGGAATTTGAGACAGTGCTCATTGACTGACTCAAGGCATCTGTTGCGTCTTCTTCACGTTCTAATGTCACGGTGGAACAACGTCAGCAACATGATAGCAGTAGAATGGAAAGTAGCCAAAGCAACAGCATCAGCACTGAAAAAAAGCTTATTTCAAACACCCATTTCTTCTTGCTAATTTTCTGCTGAGTGTCCATAAGGTCATTTGTGCTGCTTTTGGGGGTAATGCTGCTGTAAAAGACAGCAACAGTCAATGTCCTATTCACAAAAATCTTGTTTCAAATACTTATTTCGTCTTGCTAATTTTATTGTGAGTGTCCAAAAGGTCATTTTTGCTGCTTTCGGGTTCATGCTACTGTAAAAGACATGAATAGTAAAGGTCGTATTGAAAAAAACCTTATTTCACGTACTCATTTCTTATTTCACATGCATCATGGCAATCAAAATGAACAGCGCTTACTGGGTGGCCACCTTGCTTGATCCATGTTACAAATCAAAAATCAGCAATTTCCTTCCACCCACACAAATTGAAAGTAGAATGCAGGAATTTATGACAGTGCTCATTGACCGACTCGAGACATCTGTTGCGTATTCGTCACATTCAAATGTCACGGCGGAACAACGTTAGCAACGTGACAGCAGTAGCATGGCAATTAGCTGCAACTTTGAAAAAAAGCTTATTTCAAACACTCGTTTCGTCTTGTGAATTATATTCTAAGTGTCCTTAAGGGCATTTGTGCTGGTTTTGGGGTCATGCTGCTGTAAAAGACAGCGATAGTCAATGTCCTATTCCCAAAAATCTTGTTTCAAATAGTAATTTCCTCTTGCTAATTTTATTGAGTGTCCGAAAGGTAATTTTTGCTGGTTTTGTGGTCAGGCTACTGTAAAAGGAGTGCCAGGGTTGCCATTAGGGCAGTACTCCTATTAGGAGCCCTAATCAAAAAGTGGCCCAGTGATATGTTAAAAATGGGAACTAGTAAAGGGTGGGGGTCCCATTTGATTTAGCTGCATGGGGCCCTGAAACGGTGAATAGATGATTCACGGCAGCCCTGGCTACCACTGCACCCACTATATCTATGGCCCTGCCAGCTGAACGTCCATGTTCCCCACTGAGATGTTCTTGCTGCCACCACATATATGACATGTTGTTGGGCCCTGGTGCAAAAAGTGATAGCTGGCTTCTGCCAGTTACCATGTGTCATTTCCAATACCGTTGTCTTCTTATGTGTCCAGGGGGCCCATAGCAGCTGCTTCTGCTGTACCTGCTGTAGCTACACTGTCCTCATCTTTTCATTTAGTCAGTGAAAAGAATGATTTATTTTAGCCTCTCAATTTTTTTCTATTAGAGCCAAATTGTCTTCACTAAGTTGTACCACGTATCCAGTTTACTGTTCTGGGTGGTAATTCCAGCTTCTCCTCACCTGTTTCAGTCTAAAAATTAACCTGATCATCTTCTCCCTTTGACTTTAATGGGACTTGCCAATTGATCGATTTTCATTAACATCGGTAATCGACTTGATCTAGATTTTTTTTGTGAGCGCTCGTCACAAGTTATTATGTATTGAAAAACCTAAAATACATTGGGCGACATGTATGATTCTCGCCGCGTCGGAGCGCACCTTTCCGGCAGTTTTCCGGCGAAATCTGCGCCTGATTTATGTCGGCGCCGGGGTGTGCTCATACATACCATGTAAAGTCCGCCGCGCCTCGCCAGTGTGTGAGACGCAGTGCGGGACTTAGGCGCAGTCCCGCACTGCGCCAAACATGTATTCCGATTCGAGACAGGCTGGGAAGCAGAGAGAAATCATTAAAGATGTCCGTGCGGAGTATGAATCAAAAAAAATCGCCTTTATAAAGGCGTCAAACATTCTCTGAAAAAGAGCTCAAACCTACTAAAAAAAATCCATAAATCAAATCCCTGTCCAAAAATCTAGAACGGCGCTACATCGGGAATTTGGATATTGGAAATTGCCGGGAAATACAGTAATTCAAATTCTGTAAGCTATTCTCATTGGTCGGCATAAACCAGCCAATCAGAATAGGAGCGACAGTGACCAATTAAAACCTATGGAGAAGTATGGTCCAATCAAAATCAAAGGCGGGACAGTTCAAAATACAGTAAAAAGACAGAAAAGGCAGAAAAGAGCTGATTGGTTGAACTAGCGGGGGCTTGGCAATCCTGGCCAATCAGAATAGGAGCGACAGAGACCCATTATAACCTATGGAGAAGTTAGAACCAATCAAAATCAAAGGCGGGACAGTTCAAAATACAGTAAAAAATGCAGAAAAGAGCTGATTGGTTGAACTAGCGGGGGCTTGGCTATCCCAGCCAATTAGAGCGCGAGCTACTTGTCCCATTGTAGTCAATGGAGAGATCGGGGCAATGAAATCTCGGCGCTCAGCGCCGTGCGGCGGCATGGAGTATGATATTAAAAAATCATTTTTATTAAGTGTAAAATATCATCTGAAAAAGAGCTGAAACCTTCTATAAAAATAAATATAAAAATATTAATTCAATAAAAATCATGTTTATTTCTTTATTTTTGTTACACCCATACTATTGATCCTTGGCTAACGAAAATAAAGAAATAAACATGATTTTATTGAATTAATATTTTTTTTTCGTTACCCCCATATTATTGTTCATTTTATATACACATCGGTACAACTTCTGTAGTCATATCATTTGATTTCGGCCATGTACAGTTTTATTCCAGATTGCATTAGAAAACCCATAAGAGCGTCGCTCGCTCTCCCATTGGTCCAAATAACCGCGCCTCTTTTAAGTTAGCCAATTACAAACAGAGCTCGCTCTGCATTTCTTTTCCCCATAGAACTCTATCAGAAAGTAGCTCGCGCTCTGATTGGCCGGGATAGCCAAGCCCCCGCTAGCTCAACCAATCAGCTCTTTTCTGCATTTTTACTGTTTTTTGAACTGTCTCACCGTTGAGTTTAATTGGTCAATATTTCTCCATAGGTTCTAATAGGTCCCTGTCGCTCCTATTCTGATTGGTCTATACTCCTCCATGGGTTAGAATGGGCCACTGTCGCTCCTATTCTGATTGGCTGGTTTATGCCGACCAATGAGAAGAGCGTACAGAATTTGAATGGCTGTATTTCCCGGCAATTATCTATATTGCAATTCCCGATGTAGCGCCAGTCTCGGCGACAAACGCGTTGTTAGGGATTTGACTCATTTATTTTTATAGAAGGTTTTACAGATCATATTTTACACTTAATAAAAATGATTTTTTAATCATACTCCATGCCGCACGGCGCTGAGAACCGAGATTGCATTGCGCCGATCTCTCCATAGACTACAATGGGACAAGTAGCTCGCGCTCTGATTGGCTGGGATAGCCAAGCCCCTGCTAGTTCAAACAATCAGCTCTTTTCTGTATTTTTACTGTATTTTGAACTGTCCCGCCTTTGATTTTGATTGGTCTATATTTCTCCATAGGTTAGAATGGGTCTATATCGCTCCTATTCTGATTGGCCGAGATAGCCAAGCCCCCGCTAGTTCAACCAATCAGCTCTTTTATGTATTTTTACTGTATTTTGAACTGTCCCGTCTTTGATTTTGATTGGTCAATAGTTCTCCATAGGTTTTAATGGGTCACTGTCGCTCCTATTCTGATTGGTTGGTTTCTGAAGACCAATGAGAATAGCTTTCAGAATTTTAATTACTGTATTTCCCGGCAATTTCCAATATACTAATTCCTGATGTAGCGCCGTTCTAGATTTTTGGAAAGTGTTTTTTTTTTAATATATTTTTTATTTTTGAGGTTTGAGCTCTTTTTCTGAGAATGTTTTATGCCTTTATAAAGGCGATTTTTTTTGAATCATACTCCATGTCTCACGGAGCTGAGAGCTGAGATTTCTTTTGCGATCTTCTATGTTTCCTCTCATGTTACGTTCTCGCTTCACTTCGCCTCCGCCGGATCATTTAGACGAGAATCAACCAGGTTTGCCTGTCGGAGCTGCCGAGCGCTGCAATGCGCCGCACTTTGCCGACTCGCGATCATACATGCCTCGGAGTTTTCGAGTGCCCCGGAACGCCCACACCGCGCCCATTTCACGCCCCTTCATGCAGGGTGCAGTTAAAAGTGGCGAGCGCTGCGTCTAACATCGCATCCCTGCGTCTGACAGCGGATTCGGGCCGGTGAGGCGCAGGATACGCCAGAAATCGGGCGAAAAGCCCGTTCATACATGTCGCCCATTATTTTTAGAGTATAGTTAAAAAAGTGCCTCTTTTTTTTTGGTGAAGGAGGTTTGCTTTTTCAGAAGTTCACCATGCAGTGTGCCATGTTCACTTTAGTGTGCTAGTCAGCATGCTTCCCATGATGCCAATTTTTTTTATTGTTTCATTTTTAAACTGCTTTTTTATGTAGATTTCTTTTATTTGCTTTGTGTTACAATTCTGGCATTTATAGATTTTTATTTTTCCATTGACAAAGATGCTTATTTTTTTTAAAGAACAATGTTTTGTTCCCCTAGGAGAATTAAACATATAATCAGTTGATTGCTTGTTTGATATACTGCAGTGCTCATAATATATTGAAGTATATTGTAAAAGTACCTCTTTTGCAATTTGGATTCTGTCTCTGGTCACAATCGCCTGTCAGATCCTAGGGTTTTCATCTGACCCCCAGCTTCCATGACAACTGATAAACCGGCATGTCATCAAGTAAACCCATCATGAGCAGGGGCGTAGCTACAGGGGGTGCAGTATTAGCTTTTGGGCCCCTGAGGGGGCCCAAAAGCTCTTCTGCCACATAAGGAGACACAGTATTGTAAATGGCTCATGGCAACTTTGGGGCCCCATTTCACTTTTTGCACTGGGGCACAAGAGCTTGAAGTTCACCTCTGATCATGGTAATTAGTTAAAGGGGCTATGTGACACTTAAAGACTATTAAAAAACAGAAACTCTCATGTATTTTGACATCTTCACATCTCACTCAGTAAAATATGGGAGTCGCATACAGCTGAATCCTGAGTACTTGACAGCGTCTGGGTGCTGTCGGCGATCTTTGAAGTTGTATGCGACTCCTGGGAGCGCATTCAGCTCTCCGGTCAACCGTCGGTATCCGGGCACTGCTGTGTATTTTTTTTTAAACAAGCCCTGTCTATTGTGAGGCATATACCTTACTACATGTGACTGGGGAACATATACCTGGCTATACCTGACTGGGGGACATATACCTTGCTATACCTGACTGGGGGACAAATACCTGGCTATACCTGACAGGGGACATATACCTGGCTATACCTGACTGGGGGACAGATACCTGCCTATACCTGACTGGGGGACAAATACCTGGCTAAACCTGACTAGGGGTAATATACCTTGCTATACCTGACTGGGGGACATATACCTGACTATACCTGACTGGGGGACAGATACCTGCCTATACCTGACTATGGGGAACATATACCTGCCTATATCTGACTATGGGGGACCATTTCCTGCCTATACCTGACTATAGGGGACATACACCTGCATATACCTGACTATGGGGGACATTAAATTGCCTATATCTACCTATGGGGGACATTAGACTCCCTATACCTGCCTATGGAGGATATTAAACTGCCTGTGGGGGACATATACCTGCCTATACTTGCCTATGGAGGACAGTAAACTGTCTATACCTGCTTATACTTTCCTATGGGGGACACTAAACTACCTATACCTGCCTATGGGGGACACTAACTGCCTATACCTTAATATGTAATTTTATTGGTATCCATTTTTATTTTTTAAATTTACCAGTAGCCGCTGCATTTTCCACCCTAGGCTTATACTCGAGTCAGGGCCGCTTCTAGGGGCAGGCGAGGCAGGCGATCGCCCGTGGATCAGCCTCTGATTCTGCATGGCCATTGTAAGACAGCCGGCAGAGTCAGTCAGCAGCTGCACACTCGCTGTGCAGATGCTGGTATGGGGAGGAGGCAGGACGGATCGTTCCCTTCCTGCCTCCTCCCCTGTATGTATAAGCGCTCAGTCAGCGCTGTACATACACAGCGTCGCAGGGGGCGCACGGCTGTCACCACAGCCTCTGTGACGATGAGTGCTGGGTGTAAGCGACATGATGACGTCACGCCGCTTACACCGATCACCAGCTCCCGGACCTGGCAGCGCCACAGGGATCCTGCAAAGGTGAGTGTGTTTTTATTATCATTAGCTACAGGTGGGAGGGGGGTATTACATGGCTACAGGGGAAACTATGCGGCTACAGGAGGCAGCTATGTGGCTACAGTAGGCAGCTATGTGGCTACAGGGGTCAACTATGTGGCTACAGGGGGCAGCTATGTGGCTACAGGGGGCAACTATGTGGCTACAGGGGGCAGCTATGTGGCTACAGGTGGCTACAGGGGGCAACTATGTGGCTACAGGGGGCAGCTATGTGGCTACAGGTGGCACCTCCCTGGCTCTGGGGGGTATTACATGGCTACAGGGGCAACTACCTGGCTATGGGGGTATTACATGGCTACAGTGGGCCACTATCTGGCTACAGGGGGTATTGCATGACTACAGTGGGCTATTATCTGGCTACAAGGGCAACTACCTGGCTACAGGGATATTACTTGGCTACGCGGGGCAACTACCTTTTTATAGGGGGCATATAACTACCTGGCTACATGGGCTACTTTCTGGCTACCAGGGGCATATTACATGGCTACCATATGAGGTGCTATTGAAGGGGAGTTTGTATAGAGATAGGAATTGGTAGAGAAGTGATGGTAAAGTGAGGAGTCTAAGATGTTTGTTTTGTATATTCTACAGTGAAGAGTCGTGGCCAGGAGAAGTTGTCATGTCATCTGGGACAGATGGAGACGAAGAAGAGAAAGAGAACAACTCTTCAGAGTCATCGCCTGTAAGTTACTAGATATAACTTTACTGTAATCAGTTATGAGTCTGCAGAACCTGTGTACAACTGGTATCCCTCTCTTTATGGTCACTGTATGCCAGTAATATAGGTTGTAGTATAATGGTTTGTATTCAGTAATGGTCAGTTTGAATTCTTCAGTCACTATGTACTGGTGATATGTGGTCATGGTGTTGTGGTATTCGGTCACTATGTGCTGGTAATATGTGGTCACCGTGTCGCAGTATTCGGTCACTATGTGCTGGTGATATGTGGTCATAGTGTACCAGTATTATTTGGTCACGACGTGCTGGTGATATGTGGTCTTAGTAGGACATTGGTACTATTAGCCTGGGATTCTGGTTTTGTGCAGCAGTGTTATATTTGGTAACTGTATCACTATTATTTTGTCGTTTTATAAGTAGCACATTGTGTTAAAGATTTTTGTATATTTTGGCCTTTGTTTATGGTAATGCACTGTGTCGGATTATGTTACGGATGGGGGGACAAAATTTCTTCACCTCGCCCTGGGTGAAATTTAGCCTAGGAACTGCCCTGACTCGAGTCAATATGTTTTCCCAGTTTTTTGTGGCAAAAGTAGGTGCCTCGGCTTATACTCGGGTCGGCTTATACTCGAGTATATACGTTAATTAGCTAAGATTTTCCAAATCTTTTTTGGCAGTAACAGATTTGTTTGACAAACGTATTCACTTAAATATATCCTACATTTCTCCTATTATATTTCAAAATACTACTGCTACTACTTTTCCAATATCCTTAATTATGAAGGGTTATATTTTGGAGAAGTCATGGTTCACACTTTTGCAATTTTTTGAGTGCCTAACTATCCTCTGTTTGGTAGAAATTAATAAAATGTAGCTGCTGCTCAAAATATCTATTTATCTATCTATCTATTCATCCATCCATCCACACATGGGCAAAATTGTTTATTGAAAATAAACAAATGAAAATCAGACAATGCTTTTGAATTGTAGCTCAAACTAAAAAAAGTGAAATTGGCCTGGACAAAAATTATTGTACCCCTAGAAAAGATTAATAATTTGACCATAGGGACATGTTAAAAAAGGTATGTCCTGTAATTAGCATCACAGGTGTCTTCAAAATTGTAATCGGTCAGTCTGCCTATTTAAAGGGTGAAAAGTAATCACTGTAGTGTTTGGTATCATGGTTTCTACCACACTGAACATGGACCAAAAGGAAACCAAGAAGAGAGTTGTCTCGGAACACTAGAGAGAAAATTATAAAAAAAACAAAAAAAAAAAAACAAGACAATCAAGACCATCTTAAAGAAGCTTGATGTTACTGTTAATATAGTTGCATCTATAATTCAGAAAGTTCAAGATCTATGGGACTATAGCAAACTTCCTTACCGCAATAAGAAAATTGATGACAAATTGAACGGACGGATAATATGAATGGTAACCAAAGTAAGTCACAACCAAGTAATACAAAATGAAAAAATCCACAGCACTCCATCCAGAATGAATGAAAAAAAAAAAAAATCTTTCTGGTTTATTTACCCATATCCTTGCAACATATCAGCTCAACAAAAGAGCTTGAAAAAGGCTCTATTGCAGAGCTGAATCTATCCATCATTCAATCTTCTATCTATCTATCTATCTATCTATCTATCTATCTATCTGTCTATCTGTCTATCTATCTATCTGTCTATCTATCTATCTATCTATCTATCTATCTGTCTATCTGTCTATCTGTCTGTCTGTCTGTCTATCTGTCTGTCTGTCTGTCTATCTATCTGTCTATCTGTCTATCTATCTTCACTACTCTACTACTTTTTATCTGTTGCCCCATCTTTTTGCTGGATTGTCTTTACACTTAGGATAAAACTTAGGAATACTATTGATTGTATATTTTTGCAATTCAAGTTAGAAAGAATAGTTGATGAGATGTGTCAAATATATTAAAAAAGCTTAAGCTTCTTTATACGTTAAGCACATTTTGAATTCCTTGTCAGGCAAACAATCTTTCTGTGCTTTTTCTGAGCAGACACAGTTTTGTGCTATTAATTTTTTTTCTTTTCTCCTTACTTTTATAAATAAATTTGGCCTATATTTCATCTCCCGGGAAGTCACAGCAACTTTTTGTTCTTGCCACTTTTAACAACTGAAGAAAAAAAAAAACTCATCAGGTTGGTGCATATCCCAAAGTCACTTTTAAAAAGCCGCATTTTAGGCTGAAATTTGCTGTAACCCTTTGGCTTTTGAGTTTGTTTTTAATGCTGGGCTTCAATGTAATATGTGTGATTTCTTGAAAGTTGTACTAAAATTACAGATTTACAATGATGTTTTTTTTTTTCTTTCAATCAATGAGCAGAATTTTTCTCTATGGAAAGACATTGATGTTACAGGCGAGTCCAGTAATGCTGCAGTTTTGCAATCCCTTATGGATGTCCAAAAGTTATTACCCAGACTTCATGAATTTGCACCTTTTATCACTCCTACATTTCGAGCCTATATGGAGGAAATACCCTTCTTTATGCTTTTCAATTCTTACTGTCTTCTTTCATAACCTCTTCCAATGTGTGTCTTCATCTCTTTCAGGCAGGACCCACTCTCACATTACATTATTTTCTCACAACTTATTCTCTCTGTACATGATTTTTAATGACTGAAAAATACCCAGCATTTGTAGAAAAAGACAGCTCCTGGTGGCTTAGTGTTTAGTGCTAGTGTTCCCTGTTTCTTTTAACACCAGTTCTATCAAATCTGTGAAAACATGCAGGTTTGAAACGCAGTAACCAGATTTTTTTTCACTCTGACCCTATCCCTAAACCTAATCCTGACTGTAATAGTAATCCTAAGGGCTAGTCCACACAGCAAGGGTTATTGGTCAGATTTCCAGATGGTTTGTGGTTAGAAACCGTCTGAAAACCGACAAGCAACACTCCCCATAGGATTTAAAAAAAAAATCTGTTCAGCATTCCAGACTGGACGTATTTTCTGCTGCATGGTTTTTCACACTGCCAGCGGTCTGAAAAGCTTGCAACATGTTCATTCTTCCGCCAGGTTTTCGGGCAGAACATGAACATGTGAATGTGAAGAGGGTTGGCTTGAATCCGCAAACCGCGGAAAAAAGCTGCCCCCCTACGTGCCAAAAAAAGACAAAATACCGGGCGGAAAATCCAGGTGTGAAGGAGGAACATCATCTACCAAGGTGCATTAAAATGGACAGGTACACTAGAGTGAAGCAACTCACCACCAAAAGGAACCATGGGGCTACCAGATGTGTGTTTAACACAACAGTTCTGCAAATCCTACTGTGTATGGGGCCCCAAAGCAGACAGATGGTCATTGCACTTCAGTTAAATCTGCGGAAAAGGCTTTAATTTCCATAGCAGTTTTAGAATTGGGCCTCGACTGATTGGCAAAGGATTGCCTTTCCTGATGAATCACTGCTTCATCAAACTGATTGACGTTTAGAGCCACATGCATGAAAACTGTCTACATCTAAAACTGACTTTGTTGTCCATAGCAACCAATGAGAGTGCCCCCTTCATTTCATATAGTGCTCAGGAAAAATGAAAGGGGCACTCTGATTGGTTGCTATGGGCAACATAGTGCATTTTAGACCTAGACTGTTTTCATACATGTGGCCCCTAGTGTCAAGGCAAGTAACATCTGAGGACAAACACACTGCAACCATTGCTGGAAGAGCACAAACTGTATATGACAGTGTTATGGTTTGGGGGAAGTTTCTGTAGCATTTTTTGGGGCACTCATCCATGTGGAAGGAACTCTAAACCTATTGGGGTCTGGATCCATTAGAAAATTTCTGGTCCAGAGCAAATAGAAGGACAGGAGTGCACCACACAAAACATCTGAGATGTTACCAAACGGCCTAGATGGTGATACTAGCACAGCACTCTAGTGATTTCACCGATTCGAGTTGCTCTAGACCGGCAAATTTGTGAATTTTTTAGCACGTCGGTTTCCAGAGCACTAGAATTTATGGGTGACGTGTGTGCAGGGCTGTGCCAGTTTCCTGGCATGCTTTAAGCTAAAAAAAATATCTGTTTTAGCCCCTGTCCAACAGAATTATTAACAGTCGTACATCAAAATCCGGCACATGTTGCATCAGACACGACTCTTTTGTATGCACCAATTCTACAGGGGCGTGTCACGCATGATCTGTACAACGCGTCACATCGATGAATGTGGCACCACAAAATGTGTTGCAAAACTGTCGTATCAATCCGTACCAATTCCATAGTATCGAGGCTGAGACAAATTTTGGCGTATACGCTCTATGCACCAGTTTTTGACACATAGATGTGTCTTACAATGGGACAATTATAAAGTGCTGTGGGACACTTTCATACATACTGATGAATGCTGCACTAACTTACTGAGAGGTGTGACTGTCGAGGAGGTGCCACTCTTCTTACATGTCCCCCTATGTTTCTAAGAGGGAGACGTGTACCGCAACTACAATTGTCCAATACAGACTCTATCACTCCAGCATGAACGGAATTCATGTGAACAGAATAAACTATACACTATATTTATTATAATTAACCAAAACAATATATTGCCCAAAAGGCTCATAAGCCTGAGCATATATGGTATATGGCCCCCTCTCATGTCTAGATCACTCTCAAAGACATAATTTGCTAAACAAAAAAATAAATAGAGTGAGTATATGATCAAAATATAAAAATATCTTTATTTCTATTACAAAATTTAAAAACTACAAAATAGAGGTACATAAAAGAGTCACCGAATAATAAACAGGCTCTCCCTATACATATACTATCTAAAGGAGATGTAATACAAATGTCTGCTGACAGTAATAGTATATACAAAATAAATAGACAGTCAGAGAGTGACCAGGCTATATAATGTAACCACTAACGTATGTTGGTGTGAGTATCAATTACAAAAAGTATACTCATGTAATCAACTCTCAGACAATGGCAGCAGAACATACCATACCTAGTGCAAGATAGTAGTCTCCTTGGGGAGACAGGGTTCACCTATCTACTATCTTGCACTAGGTATGGTATGTTCTGCTGCCATTGTCTGAGAGTTGATTATACCTATATAGCCTTCTTTGTATGTTTGCAGTTGTGGTGTTACATGAGTATACTTTTTGTAATTGATACTCACACCAACATACATTAGTGGTTACATTATATAGCCTGGTCACTCTCTTACTGTCTATTTATTTTGTATATACTATTAGGCCATGTTCACACGGCTTAAAATGGGCCGTATTTCGGTCCGTAATTACGCGCCGGAGTGCGCCTATTACGGGCTGAAAACCGCCCATTCATTACGGTAATTCACAGTTCTCATAGAGAACTATGAATTACGTCTCCTCTCCCCGCCCGGCGCTAGCAATTCAAGTCTATGGGCCGGCGAAGTGCCGGCCCCCTGCTCAGTCCCCCGCTCCTGCCCCCGGTCACACGGCCTTACTGTCAGCAGACATTTGTATTACATCTCCTTTAGATAGTATATGTATAGGGAGCGCCGGTTTATTATTCGGTGACTCTTTTGTACCTCTATTTTGTAGTTTTTAAATATTGTAATAGAAATAAAGATATTTTTATATTTTGATCATATACTCTCTCTATTTATTTTTTTGTTTTGCATACTATATTTATTATATATATAGCCTGGTTAGAGATTTACATTGGTAAGTGGCTGTTGTTGGCAATTTTTCCCATATTTGAATTATTACCTGTTGTTGCTTAGACATACGCTAACCCACATACTTAATGCGCTAGTGTTCTGTACACTTTTGTATATACATCCCACATGTTTTCCTGCTTTTTTTGTGGGTTCATTGGTTTTCTCCCACACTGTAAAACATAGGGCCACATGTATGAAACTGTTTAGGACTAAAAATCACTCTTTTGCCCATAGTAACCTGAGTTTTAGACCTAAACAGGTTTACACATGGGGGCCCATAGTTTCAAGCTAATCTTATATTGAGATTACAAGCCCCAGTAGGGACGGTGCTGTAGAATACTAATATGCCAATATTTTAGTAGACATTATAAAATAATTAATGGAAAAAGTCAGTATAACGGGAAACAATACCCAGTAAATAAAATATACTTTCAGACCTGAGGTATATAGTTTTTAATTTTCCACAAGGCCCAAGGCACCTAATCAAATTTCAATTGCTCCTACAAGATTGTTAGCTGCCTTATTAAAAGATATAGAGATTAACATTTACATGAAGAAAATAGTTTTTATTAGGAGACCTTTACAATTTCACGAAATTCCGATTTAATATCTAACATATTATCAGTTCTCAGCACTTACGGATTATCCAGCAGTAATATGATTGGATTAAGCTCCTTCTTTGGTCTATAATAAGCTCTGAGTGGAACGGTGAAATTGTATAGTCCATTGCCCGCTGTCTCAGCCGCAACAATGATGACTTTATTTTTAAAACCATAGGCTTTAGCATCTTCATAATAGTTATGCTGACAACCCTGCAGCAGAAATGAATGAAGTTAAGTATGTTACGTGGCTTAATACACAGTGTGCAGCACATTTCATCACCACGGAAAGCTTTACTTCAGAAATCAATAAATGCAAAGTTTCAAGGACTACGAAATGCGTTTTTCTCAGACATATCTGCTTGAAGTGTGTGCATGGAGAATATAGCAGGGCAGTCATTATGGGAAATAGAAACAAGATAAATGGACCGGTGTGAAAAAGCATGGATGTGCAGTAAACAACAGATAAATATCTAGCAGTGTACAGATTTATGGAGCAGACCCGAGGAAAGTAGAGAAGCACATATTAAAGCAGTTGGTGAAGGTCTACTGTAAGCTTGTCAGTCAGGAGTATTAATAGCTGTGGCCACCTATGTACTGCTGACGATTTGTAGAAGAGGAGAAAGCAGATCATTACCCTATCCCAGCACCAATGCGATAAAATCCCTCATTCATTATTAAAATTCAAATACAAGGTCACCTAGGAGGCATTTAGGGGGGACATGTATGAAAACTGTCTAGGTTTAAGACTTTCTTTTTTGCCCATAGCAACCAATAAAAGTTCATAACAACCAATCAGAGCCCACAGCAACTAATCAGAGCCCATAGCAAATAATCAGAGCCCATAGCAACCAATCATAGCCCATAGCAACCAATCAGAGCCCATAGAAACCAATCAGAGCCCATAGCAACTAATCAGAGCTCTCCTTTCATTTTCTCAGAGCACTATGTGAAGTGAAAAGGGAGCTTTAATTGGTTTCTATGAATTCTGATTGGTTTTTATGAGTTTTGATTAGTTGCTCTAGGCATCAAAGAAAGTCATAGACTTAGACAGTTTTCACACATGAGGCCCTTAGAGCGACATATATGATCTAGGTGCATAGAGGCCAGTTCTTAATAGCTTTAAAGCAGTGTAGAGTGTGGCAGAATGTATGAACCTGTTCTACTACAGCCATAGATTTGGCGCATTCTAGTTCCACTACGACAACTCTGGGTCACTTTTTACTTGGTCTGGCTGTACCAGCAGTAATGCACCTGCTTTGGCCGTCCTCCAGTCATAAATGTGTGGTGCGATGCCCCCAGAACGCCCCCACATCTTGGGCGCACTACAAAGTGCCGCAGGCAATTTTGGAGTGCGCCTGCTCATATATCTAGAGAATAGGGTTATACCAGTTTTTGGGTTGAAAGGACAACAGGGCACTGGCACGGCCCCATATATACATGTCACCCTTAGTGTTTGGAAAACCTGTGGATCCAGAATAAATACAGTCAGCAGTAACTAATTGGACTAATGACCTAAGCATCATAAAAATCAACTGCAGCAAAATACCAAAACCATTGTAGGTATAGCTATGTGTATGCACAGTACTGTGGGAAGTTCATTTCATTTATTGATTAATAAATTTACTGTCCAATAAGTAAAATGTTTGGATTTTTCTGCAGAAAAGACAGAAACATAAGCAACAAACAAGGTATTTATCAGAAAATTGCACACACAATAGGCTAAAGCTGAGTCTGTTCAGGCTGTGGGTGGTTTTACCGCAATGATTGGCATATTAGCTTTGCTACTCCTATCTCTGCCTGTTTGAGGGTCATTGGCAATTGTAGGGTCTAATCAGCAGGGCAGAAGGCTACAGAGCTATACAGGGTTAAAGTTTGTCAGTAAGAAACAAAGACAATCTCCGGTGATGCTGATATGATACAGCAGGGAGTGATGTCACCCTTCTGGCCACGACTGTAGATTCCACTAGAGAACATGGAGATGATTAGTATCCTAGGGAAGCTTCTGTACACAAACAGGAGATAAGAACTGTTCTAATTCTGAGGGGAAGCAAAATCAGAAAAGCAGTGTATTCGGTAATGTATTTACCTTTGCCTACATGTTTAAAGCTAATGGCATGGGAATAACCCGCTAACTCTATTATGTAATGCTGCACAAATATGTTCCTGTTTGATCCAACACTCTTGAATGAACTGGTAAAAAAATTCACGTTTGGGATGTCCTGAACCCACATTCTTTCCTCTATCCCTATTCCTAACCTCAGATCTATTCCTAACACTGACCACTAGGTGGGCAAGAGTTAGTGTTAGACAATTAGAAGAAAATCCCATAAAATGCAGATCTTTATTGAGTTTTTAAGACAGTACACAGTATTGGTTGTTATTTACCTGGGTTATTTTACTGTACTCCTGTTTTTATAGTCATAGAAACCTGCATTTATGGGAACCTAGATTTGAGTCTGTTGCTCTAATTTTCCATCTTGGATATAGGTGATCTGGAAATTTGGAAAGGGTAGCATTTTTTTTTTTTTTCAAAACTTTTATGGGTTCACTTACTGTTTTGCTGTGCTTCCTTTCCGGCGGCGCTTCCAGTGCATACGGCCCAGTATGAATGCTATAATAACTGAAAATGAAATTGGACGAGGCATTGGGCATTGCACCACACCAGCAGTACTACAGAACAGCAAGTTAACCCTTAAAATCCTGTAAAAAGCCAAGTCTAACTACAAATAAGGATTAGGCCTCGTTCACACGGCTTATTTTGGGACTGATTGGAACCGTACTGCGCATCGTATTTGCGCTGCAGTACGGCTCCAATCCGTACCAGTAACTACGGTAATCCACAGTTCTCATAGAAAAACGTGGTTTCGTCCCCTCCCGCTCGGAAAACCCCCGCGGGGGGAGAAAGGGACTTGGAATTTTTTACGGCGCGTCGGCCTGAATAATGTAGGCTTGGGGCGGGGGGGCTCCCCCCCCGGCCCCCGCCCCGCCCCTTTTCAACCGAAAACTGCGGGCAAAAATCCGCCCCGAAATTGGGCTTAAATAAGCCGTGTGAACACTCCCTTTTAGAGTTCTGGAAAATTTTCAGCCAAACTGAATTCAAAATTTTTTTGATTTGGGTAAAAATTTATCATAAAACCAGATAAGCATGACCGAACATTACATTCTTGCATTCATTCTTAAAGATATTAAATTACAGCAATGCAAACTGCAGTAATACAGTACAACATGGAATTGGTGCCACTTTAGTTCTAAATCCAAATCCAAACATCCACATTGGTTTAAAAGCAGATACTGTGGAGGTTTTTTGTGGACTTCACTACAGATTTTTCTATTCACTTCAATGGAAGTAGGCGCTCAGATCTGCAGGGAAGGTTTATGTGCTGATTTTCCCTGCTCTCTCTGAAATTGAAAAGAGAACCCTGTAGTACAAAATGCAGTAAATCCATAGCAATATATGTATCGATTAACATAAATGACTGGGTGTGGATCCAGAGCAACATTACTGTGGATTTTATTCTGTGGAAGATCCTCATGACTCCTGGGCGTAACTATAGCCATAGCAGACATAGCAGTTGGAATGGGGCCCAGAGGTTGAGGAGCCCCAATCACATCCAAGGACAATGAACTTTTTGTAGGAAACAAGTAGTTGGTAGCTTTCTGGTCCTCAGCACTACTACACTGTGTTCCAAATTATTATAAAAAAAAAGTGTTTAGGAGTGATAAGGTAAAAATTTTTTTGTTTTGCAGTTAAACTCATTGATGGTGAGTGTGTCGGGCTTTTATATAAACTGAAAGCTTTGCAAAAACCCCTGTGCTAATTTAGTTTGGCAGGTGTGCCCAAATTGGGGGCAGATGTTAAGAAGGCTTCCCACATTATTAAGCAGCTACATTTTAGAAAAATGGGAAGAAAAAGGGATAGTCGGCGCTGAGAACAAAAAATTGTGGGGTTTTGGTAAGGCATGACCAATCAACTTTGCCAAGACACTTCACCTGATCATCGCACAATAAAGAATATGTAGCTGTTTCACAGCACACACTGTGCGTGCTGAAAGGGAAAATTGAGGACTCTTTTAAAAGGGCAATTTCAGTTAAATGGGGAGCTGAAAAAAAATGCCTGTCATAGAAGCAGACAAGTTTTTGAAGCTGCTAGTGCCTCCAACGCCCCCGAAAAAACAAGATAAGGGGTCCTTAGAGGTTTGAGCTGGCTTAAGCCATCCTGCGAACCCCTTACACGCCACAAGCAAAAAGGGTTTCAGTGGGCCAAACAATACTAAGACTGACTGTTTTTTTCCCGATGAGTGCCGTGAAACACTGTGGTCCAAGATGGAGGGAGGATGGCTTTTTGTGGACACCCCATGAAAAAGGGGTATGGCGCCAACAAGGAGGGATGAGTAATGTTTTGGGGGGAACATGGGGGGGAAATTTGGGTCGGCCCCTTTGGGATTCTAAAGGTGTAAAGATGAACTCCAATGTATGTGGATTTCTAAAACGCCTTCCTCCAGGTTCAAGAAAAAGAACCGTGCTTCCGCAAAGATCATTTTCATGCATGATAATGCCTGTCTCATGCTGCAAAAACCACTGCTCCCCTGGCTGTATGGGCATAAAAGGGGACAAACTTAGGTGTGGGCCCCCATGCTCCCTGACCTAACCCCCCTTTAGAAAACCCTTGGGGCATATAAAAGGGGTTTCTTTATGGCGGGAGGCAAGTTTACATCTAAAACAACAGCTCTGGGAGGGGATTTTGTCCCCATCAAAAAAATTAAAGCAGAAACCCCTCCAAAACCTGACAAATTTAATGGACGGAGAGTTTAGAAGCTCAATTTTTAAAAGGTCTTTGTGCACATGTAACATCACCTCGAAAAATTTTTACTTGAAAAATGTTTTATTTTTATTTTGTAATAACCTGCTAATGCTTTTTATTTCACAAATGGAACATTTTTGTTGTTTGTTATATAAATGAAAAGCTTGAAAACTCTGCTGTGCAATAATAATTTAGATCATAGACATGAATTTTGAGTGCAATTTTATTTTTTTTTATAAAAAATATACTCTGTTATAATAGGCAGTTCAGTTTTGTTCAAAAACCTTACAATTATACTCTAATAGTCTGATGACTGTTAAAATTACAATGGACTGCAATTCCATATAGAGTATTTGGAAAATAGAGAAAAATATTATTTGCATAATAATTTGGAACACAGTGTATGTCCACTACTAATACTATGTCCACTACTAATACGTCTGTAACGGAGTGGATCCGCTGGGCCAACGCAAGCGATGATAGCTAAGCCACGCCAGGGAACGGAATCTTAGTAGACCAGGTTTTCAACAGACCCGCGCAAAGATGGGATGGACTTGCTGCGGCATGAGGCTACTAGGTCGTTACCACCGACGTGACTCGCTTGCGATGGTCGGCCGGGGGGTACAGCGTGGTTACAGAACGTAATCCCGGAGGCGTAGTCAGGGACCGCAGCAAGGTCCGGGCAGGCAGCAGAGGTTCGTATTCAGGGCGGCAAGGTGGACGGTCAGGGCAGGCGGGCAAACGGGCAAGGTCAGGAAACGTAAGAGCTGGACTGGTACACGGATAATCAAGACTGAACTCCAATACTTATTAAAGGCACCAAAAACACACCAAACAGATGGCAGGGAGTGCTGGGGGCGGTTACCTTAATAGACAGCGCACGATAATAGCACTAATTATGGGAAGCTGGCACTTTAAATTTGAGATAGCCGCGCCGCTGCGCTCGCCTTAAGCAGCGTCACGCACACGGCCGGCCAGGACATGTCCAGGCAGGAGCAGCGTTCACAGAGCGGCGGCACGGGTAAGGGAAGCCCTGGGCAACGAAGGGCCGGGACAGCAGCGGGATTGGTCGCAGGCGAGCATGCGGCTGCCGCGCAGACCCACTGCGAGCAGGGGTGAGGGTCACGGGGGGAGAGGACGCCCGCGACCCCCATGACGTACCCCCCCTTAGGTTCCCACTCCTTTTTTGGAAAACCCTTAGAGAGGAGGTCAGGAGACAAGTTGGTCTCCGGCTCCCCATGATCGCTCTCCGGCCCAAACCCTTCCAGTCAATGAGAAAGAACCGCTTCCCCCTCACTGTCTTCTGTGCAGCACCTCCTGACCTCAAAGATGTTATCAGAGTTCGGCCACAGGGGAAGGCGAGACAGCCCCCTGGGAGAATGAGGATTCTGCACCAACCGGCTTGAGGACGGAGAGACATGGAGGCAGTTCGGGATGCGCGGGTAGGAGGCAAGCGGAGCTGTAGCAGGACACCGCGGTTAAGTCGCTTTATGCAGTACCTCAAACCGGGCCCAAGTAATTTAGGGCCTAACTTTGTATCTAGGCACCTTAAAGCGGAATATATTGGCGGACAACCAAAACCCCCTCTCGCCCAGGTTCAAATAGGGCGGGGACCTACGGTACAGTCCGCCTGGACCTTGGTGCGAGCAGAAGCCGTAGCAGGGCTGTCGTGTGAGCTGCCAGAGCGCTTGATCATCCCTATAACTTGGGCACCACGGGCCGGGACATGACACGATCAGGGTTGATCAGGGGGTGAGGCGGGGCGGGGATGTACACCCAAAGAACAACAAAAAAACGGGGAGGCCCCAGCGGATGCTGAATCTAAAAGAATTATAAGAAAACGCTTCTGCCCCAGTTATCTTGACGAGCAGACCACAAAATTTTTATACCGCAGGAAGGTACAACTCCTGGTTAAACGCCTCGACCTGCCATTAGTCTGGGGGTGGTAAGCAGAAAGAAATCTAACTGAACCGTTAACTTGGCCCACAAAGCCGCCAAATTTAGCAACGAACTGGATTCTGGGACTCCCCTGGTCAGAAACTATATGCAAAGGGAGAACGTGCAGACGGTAAAATCCATTGACCGAAATAGTTGAGCCAAGTGGGGCGCAGGGGTAACGGACGGGAGATCAGTAATGAAAGTCCATGGCTACATGGGGTCCAGGGTTTTTCTGGCACAGGGAGAGGCTGAAGAAGGCCCGCGGGTTTGAGGACGAGGGACTTTCATTACGAGCACAGGAGGTGAAGGCTCAGAACGAGGAGTCCCATGACATCCGGAGCAAGGGAGTAGGCCACCAGTAATAAACGGTGAGACCAGTTTGGAAGCGAACCTCTGGACTCCAGGATGTCCAGCTGTACGAGATGGAGTGTCCCCACTTCAGGATTCTGGGCCGCAAGCAGGACGCACGTAGTCTCTTCCGGGGGTAGGTTGCTGGAGATCCACGGGGCAGGCCGTGACGAGTAGTTCGGGCGGGGCACAATGTGTTGCGGAGGCGACTCAAGACCCACCGTATCCAAGTTCGAGTTAGATCGCTCAGGCTCTGAAGTTTTTCTCGGTCCCGGCCGATTATGTAGACGGAGTCAATCGTGCAAAGAATATGACAATCTGCTGTCGGGGGGTTCAGGCGTCTGGGCGACTGAAGATACAGGAGGTTCGTTATGGTCTGCTGAGATATCAAGAGGGTGGTGACGCACCCTCCAGTAGGCGAAACGCCAGTTCTTTCTAGAGCCAGCCTTTATGGCCAGCAATTCGCGATCTCCAATGGCGTTTAATTCTTCTCGGCTGGGGAGAAGGTCTTTGGAGAAAAAAAACCACAGTATGTAGTTTACCAGAGGAGGATCTCTGAAGAAGGAACAGCCGCAGCCCCGAGGCAGGAAGAAGCATCCACTTCCAGGAATTAAACGGGACGGTTAGGGTCGGGCGAGACGGACCGGAGGCCGAGGCAAATGCAGCTTTGAGCCGGTTGAAGGCATCGTGAGCCTCCTGGGGCCAGGGATTTGGGCTTACATTTTTCTTAGTTACGCGCCTCAAGGGATACACAAGAGTTGGAGAAGTGTGGGATAAATTGTCTTATAGTAGTTAGCAAAACCCAGGAAATCGATTTTTGAATGGCCGTAGGCCCACTGGTTTAGGCCACTGAAGGATCCATTTGGAGACCCATTATATCAGAGGGGACAATGTACCCTCAAGAAGGGTTTAGGCTGGTACTTTTCAAAGAGGCACTTTCTCCGGTTTGGCGTAGAGAAGATGCGCGCGGAGACGCTGGAGGACCTGAGCGGAAGTGGTGGCGATGAGTCTCGAGATCAGGGAGAAAGATGAGAATTCGTCCTTGTATACTATCACACAGGACGTAGAGTAGATACCGGAAGATCTCGTTGACACTAGTTCTGAAATACGGCAGGGGCATTACATGAGACCGAATGGC
This sequence comes from Phyllomedusa bahiana, assembly GCA_025379985.1. Taxonomy (NCBI): domain Eukaryota; kingdom Metazoa; phylum Chordata; class Amphibia; order Anura; family Hylidae; genus Phyllomedusa; species Phyllomedusa bahiana. Next base: position 65,981 of record JAODAL010020050.1, read on the forward strand.
TCACCCAAGATACTCAAAGTGGCCGTCCGCGTATTAACGCCGTTTTCCATTTATCGCACTTCTCTTATGCGGATTCAATTGTAGGCACCAGTAGGTCCAGTTGGAAAATATTTTCGCGCACGCAGCGCGTCGAAAAATTCAGAGATCTGGGGCAGAAGATAGAGGTTTTTTTATGGTATTTCTATTTAAGCCCTGATAGTCGGACCTGCAGGGCCGGAAGAGACCCGTCTTTTTTCTCCACGAAGAAGAGCCGGCTCCAGCCGGAGAACGCAAGGGACTTACGGATGAAGCCTTTGCGGAGGTTCTCCGTGATGTATTCAGGACATCGCCTTAGCATCCGGGACAGAGAGGGGGTAGACAGACCTCTGGAGGAGTACAGCCAAGGTTTCAGGTCAACTGGGACAGTCATAACGACCGGTCTGTGGGAAAGCGTTTTCGGGCCTGTCTCTCGAAAGACATCGGCAAAGTCCCAGTAACGGCGTAGGTAGACTTTGGAGGAGGCTTGGCTGACTGCTGGGAGGCGACCAGAGGAGCGACGTTGTGGTTTAGACAGCAGCTTGATGTGACACGCGGAAACAAAAGCATGATCTTCCCCTGTGCTTCCAATCCAAGGTCGGGGTATGTCCTGCAGGGAGTATGGTCCTATGGGAGGCCGAAGATTTCGAGGAGGTTCGAGGCAGGACAAGAAATTGCCAGAGCTCCATTGAACTGAGCCCAATCAGGCAGGAAGAGGGAAGGCAGTACGAAGCGGATAGCATCCTTAAGGATTCGCCGTGACCGAGGAGACGAACATAGTTTCTGCAACGGAAATCACAGGGAGACGAAACCTGGTCACCAAGTTAGTGGCTAGAAAGTTTCCTGCCGATCCCGAGTCAATAAAGGCGTTGGCCTGAAGGTTACAGTCGGAGAAGAACCTACTACATACGGGGCGATGGTCAGCGGGGGAGAGGCCGCTCTGCACCTAGGTCGCCTCTCTACGAGCCCCTAGGTACGGAAGTTTCCCGGGCGCACGGGGACAGCACCATGGAAAATGGCCAGGACCGCACAATAGAAGCAAAACTGCTTCTGACGGATGTTGAGAACGTTCCCCTGGGACAGGTGGGTCCTCGACCTGCATAGGGCTAACTCTTACGAGCATCAACGGGGGACGGAGAGGCGACCGCTGGAACGTGGGAGCCAAGCGGGGAACCGGCCGTGGATGGACGGTTTCCTGTTGAAGGCGGAGCTCTTGTTGCCCTTTCGGCGAAGCGAATTTTCACTCGGGTGGCATAAATGATCAGGTCATCCAAAGCAGCTGGAAGATCCGAGCGGAGAGTCGTCATTGATTCGCCTGAGAGCCTTGCCAAAACATAATGTCGCCACCATGCTTCGTTGTTTCCAGGTCCAGCTCCGACAAAGTCGAGAGTGCGAAACTTACACCGAATACTGACCGGACTGTGGTGTGCCCTGACGAAGCCGGAGCAGTGCCTGCGGCGAAGCTGAAAAGAGGTACGGCCAGGTTCCTCAAGACTGTGCGGGAACCACAGGAGGAAGGTTTGAAGATCCGCCCCCGTGAAGAGGATCCCCTCGAATTCCATAGTGGTGTAGCCCAAGCCAAGGCCGTCTCAGACTGAGGTGATTATGATGGCCCCTTGGCACGCTCCTGTAAGGTATTGGCGCCCCATCATCTCGAGGTGGTGGAGCCTGCTGATGAACCCTCTGCACTTTTGGGGTCACCGTCGATAGCGTGTAGGGGAGCGGCAGATGCAGGCGGGTCCCGGGGCCGAAGCAGGTAGAGCAATGGGATGCCGGGTGCAACGGATGCAGGTGCGGAGGCGGCAGCGGTGGGGGCAGACGCAGTAGCAAGGTCTGCATCATGGCCGCTAGCTGGGTCGATACGTTGACTCTCCCGATGGGCGACGCCGTCTGGTGACGATCCAGAGATCGGCAGAGGTACCCTGGCGGAATTCATGGCCAGTCTGTTAGTAACGGAGGAAGGGGATACGCTGGCCAACGACAAGCGATGGATAGCTAAGACCGCCAGGGAACGGAATCTAAGTAGGCCCCGGTTTTTTCTCCAGAGGACCCACGCCAACGGGATGGAATTGCTGAGGCCCCGTGAGGATACAGGTCATTCCCCTGACGTGACTTGTTGCGATGGCGGCCGGGGTACAGCGTGGTACAGAAAATGTAATCCGGGGGTCAGGGTAGTCGGGGGACAGGCAAGGGTCAGAGCACACAGCAAGAGGTCATAGTCAGAGGCGGCAGGACGGTCAGGGCAGGCGGGCCAAACAGGGCAAGGTCAGGAAACGTAAAGCAAGGGGGGGGGGGGCGGACTGCGTTCACAAGGGTAATCAAGACTGAACTCCAATACTCTCTAAATGGCCCCAAAGACACCCAACAAGACTGCAGGGAGTGCTGGGGGCGGATACCTTAACATTAAGATCAGCGACCGATATAGACCAATTATCGGGGACGCGGGCCCTTTACAATTTAGGAGAAGCCAAGCGCGCGCCTTTAAGCAGCGGCTCGGCGCACGGCGGGCCAGGACAGTCAGAAGCGGCGTTCACAGGTCGCGCGGACAGGTAGGGAAGCAGCGACGGGGGCCGGGACAGCAGCGGGGTGGTCGCGGGCAGCCGCGGCTGCCGCGCCAGACCCCCTGCGAGCAGGGTGAGGGTCGCGGGGGACAGCGGAGCCCGCGACCCCCGTGACAACGTCTAATACTACTACCACTATATCTAATCCTACCACTGTCTATCATTAGGTAGAGGGGGTCCCATCTTATTTTGCTATGGGGCTCTATGAATTCAAGCTATGCCCCTGGTGTGACTGTACACTAAAAAGATAAAAACATTTCAAGTTACATGCACCAGATTACTGGAGATGGGCCAGTTATTTGGGGATTTGTTTTACCATAGTATGAGTCAGGCTGGGTTATTTTTCCAAAGATTAAGAGATTTATTTGCTTTTCTGACATTTTTATTAAAATGTAGGCTGAACTAGGTAACCTTATTGTATTTCTATTTTACAACCTTATTTAAAGGGGTTTTCTCACTAGAGTGATTAGCTCTAGGCAAAGGTAAACAACAATACTTTAACCAAATAAACTGCTATTTTAATTTTGCTTTGTTTAGGATATTTTATCTATTGCTTGGACACACAAGCTTCCCTAGGTTACCGACCATCTTTCACTGCTCTCATTGCTCCAGCTGCCCTGTGCAACCATGGTGACTCACTCCTTGCTGAGTATTTTCTCCAGCACAGGAGTTTATCTTTGTTACTAACGACCCTGAAGCCTGAGGCTGTGAAGAGCAGGCTGTGTGAAACAGCATGCTGAGAACACCTTTAGAAGTGTTGATATGATGTGGAGAAGAGAAAATTCAGGTCTGCAAAGAGCAGGCCTCAAAAACAATGGCTCAGGAAGATGACAAAAGATCTCAAGTTCTGTCTGATAACACAGATATGCCTGACACACTGTTTCACTTACCTTATCTAACCGTAAACAGCAAAACGGGATTTTTTCTGGCAACAGATGACAAAAGGTTGGTGAGCTGCCTATATACGGAGAATTAGGAGGATAACCCTTAGTGTACCTAAAAAGAAAACAAAAAATTTATATTTTACTACTAAATATTGTACATTTATTACTTTTTCCATTTTAAAGCAGTGCCATCTTAGTTTCCACCCAAGTCACCCATGCCCTTTTTTTCCCTCAGTAATGAGGTCTATGTTCCCCATTATGCCAGCTTCCTTGTTCTGTCGGCTCCTCCCTAAGGTGCAAATACTCATCCCCTGCAATTTAAAGGGTTAGCACGCGTCACCTAGCTTTCTTGGCCCGGGGTAACCTAGTATTAAAAGCGCACCCCCACTACAATTAAACCAGTTGTTTGGGGGCATTTTTTAGAGTTAGTGTGTTTAGTGCTTATACCAGTCTGTTGTTTCGGAGTATTGACCCTTGGCTTCCTTCTGACCTTTCTGTTTGTCTTCTGCCTGCCCTGACCTTCTGCTTGTGACCTCACTATGATAATACTCCACCTTCCCTGACCTTCTGCTTGTGACCTCACTATGATAATACTCCACCTTCCCTGACCTTCTGCTTGTGACCTCACTATGATAGTACTCCACCTTCCCTGACCTTCTGCTTGAGACCTCACTATGATAATACTCCACCTTCCCTGACCTTCTGCTTGTGACCTCACTATGAAAATACTCCACCTTCCCTGACTTTCTGCTTGTGACCTGACTATCTTCTGTCTGCTCCTCTGGTACTGTGCCTGTTTGTCAGTGTTACTATTGGTGATCACGTTTTGGGGGCCAAAAAGTAACAGCGGGTCACAGCTGACCCCTGCTCCCCCCACCCCTCTGACTCTAAAGGCCACATGTAAGAACCGTTTAGGGGCTAAAAATCACTTTTTTGCCCATGGTAACCTTGGGCAAAAGAGTGGTTTTTTGACCAAACAGATTCTACATGGTGCC
>JAODAL010020051.1:0-70435 GCA_025379985.1 Phyllomedusa bahiana
GCTTGGTTTTATTTAAAACTATAAAAAAATTTTATTCAAACCTTCTACCTTCACACATGATCAAATAGCCACAACAGAGCGATGTTAATACAGCCCTATCCAATGTAGCATAGTAAAACATGATAGATAAAAAATAGATAACTGGCATACAATTATATCACAAATAGGGAAATCTGTGTTTAAATGAGGGTAATGCACGTGTAAAAAAATATATAAATCAAGAAGACTATTACAGAAAACACATGAAAGATAATGACTCATTTAACCCCCTCGGAAACACACAATTGAGTCTATAAATCCACTGTGTTTCACGCTGTAAAATGAGTCTGTCCCAATCACCACCTCTAAAGGGGTTTCACTAGATCGATCCCTCTAAATTGATAACATCACTCTTACCATTATGTTTTCCCACACGTGTCCGCAATTGGTGTATCATGTTGTTTTTGATATCACCAATATGCTCACCAATTCTTTCTCCTCAACTCTACTACGTTTTTTTCTAAATAGTTAAGCCACAGGGAAAAAAGTGGCCAGGTAGACAACGCCAACAGACGTACAGTTGATGAATCCTCTGATGGTATATTTAGAAGGATTGTCAATGTTGCCAAATGTTTTACAATCGGCAACAAATTGACAAAATTTACACCTGCCGCATTTAAAGCAGCCATTTGGTTGTCTACCTAGCCAGGTTTCCCTTTGGGGGCCCACAAAATGGCTTCTCACCAATCTATCTCGTAGGCTCCGTCCTTTACGGTAGGGGATTAAGGGGGTAGCAGGCAATATCTCCTTAAGAGTATCATCTTGTAGCAATATCCTCCAATATTTTTGATATTATCATGAATCTTATCTGCCTGTGGGTTGTATTCCCCAATGATCCGAAGATCCAAAAAAACCGTTGCGACTTTTGCGAAAATCTGCGCCAAATAACACAGTCCTGTAAGTGTCAAAATGCCATTGGATTTTGGATGGCATTTTGACACTTGTCGTGTAGACTTCGTCTAAGGATAGAAGACATGGCGCATTTTGGGAAGGACCTAAAGTAGTAATACTTTCCAGCTGCCTACTCCACCCCAGCGCGGAGATGCCTGTTATCATGTACCTCCATTCAAACCCCTTACCGACCTATGACGAATGAGTACCTCAAAGCGCCGGTAAGCGGCATTGAACCTGGATCGCGCCGCGATCCCGCATCATACGCCCGGGGGTTAGCGGCTAATTGCAGCTAACACCCGGCGGTTTAACCCATCAGCCCGCGGCAAATAGGCCGCGCTCCCGAAAGACTGAAATGCAATGCCACGCACATTTTTCAGCCCATCGGGACATCAGCGGTGAGACGCTGATCCCGACGGGTAACCATGGCAGCGCAGAGCCTTGTGAAGGCTTGATCGCTGCCATGTTCCTGTTTGCCCCACTTCCGTCCGCAGACGGAAGTGGGGAAACCGCCATCTTTGTACACCCCAAATTCGTTGCCTACAAACATTAGTCTCTATTAACATCGCCCCCCTAGGTCAAGCCCCAAGGGGACTAAATTTTTAAAGAAAAAAAAAAATATAATTTTTTAAAAGAAAAAAAAAAAAGTATTAAATGTTCAAATCCCCCCCTTTTCCCCTTTTTTTCAAATAAAAAACCAAAAAAAAAAAAAAAAATTTAACATTTTTGGTACACGCTCCGAAAAATTCCAAACTATAAAAAAATAAATATAATTATCCCGTCCTGAACCCCGTAAAGAAAAAAAATTCAAACGCCAAAAATTTGGGTTTTTTGGGTTTTTTCACCACAAAAAAAATTGGAATAAAAAAATAAAAAAAAGCCAACCATTTCAAATGCAGAAATTAAAAATACACATTCCCCAAAAAAAGCCGCCTCAATGACTCTAGGTGTTAGTACAAAAAATTTATGGGTCGTATAAAATTTGGCGCCACAGCGAAAATTTTCAAGAAATAGAAAATTTTTGGAATTTTTTTACGGTAACATAACGGAAACCCTACATGTTTGGTATTGCCGGATGTGTATCAACCTGTAGAATACAGATAACATATCATTTTTACCGAAGAATAAACTCCGTAAAAACAAACCTCCCGCAAGCATAGCGCAAGTAAGTTTTTTTTCACATTTTTCCCCACTTAGAATTTTTTTGCCGTTCCCTAGTTATTCTATAGTAATATAAATAACACCACTAGAAAGTACAACTTCTCCCGCAAAATAAAAGCCCTCATATGTCTATGTAGTGGAAAATAAAAAAGTTATGGCTTTCAGTAGGCAAAGAGCAAAAAAATTTAGAGCCATATTATTAGGACCGTCCGTCAGGAAGGGGTTAATCAGCAGAAGGCTCTCCTATTGGTTAGGTTTCTCCAACAGTTTAAGGATCTTCTCAACAATGCATGTAAATCTTGTCAAAGTGCTACACGACCATTAATGAAGAGTCTTAGATGTCAGAGAATTGACTCTCTGACAAAACTGATGAGCCCTAGCCTCTCGTATACTGAGCTTTAACGGGTTTCTCACCAAAGTGATTAATTTTAACTTATAGGGAAAGGTAAGTGAAGACTATTATTAAATGCATTGCTGTTTTGATTTTGCTTTGTTTAGGAGATGGAGGAGATATTATCTCATATGTGTGTATGCAAGTTTCTCTAGGTTACCAATCCTCTCCTGCACTCTCTCTTATCTGATTGCTCTACAAATGTCATCTGACCATGGTGAGTTACTCCCTGCTGAGTCTTATCTCTAGAAAGAAGCTTGTTTACCTAAGTTACTGGCAACCTTTAACCCTTAGAGCTCTGTAGCCTTGTGCACTACAGATAATAAACCCAGCAGTCATGTCACTGTAACAGGAATAGCTAGAAATAGCAGTGCTTATATGCCAATCATTGCTATGGAACCACCGACAGCCTTACCAGGACAGTCTTAAAGGGGTTGTCTCACTACATTGATTCATCTCACCTCAGTCCTGTTTTCTTGGTTTCACTTTGAATTCAGGGGTGTGTTTCCTGACTTCTACTAGGCTGCAGTAGAAGCCAGGTCTGTAGCTATAGCAACCAGTGCTGAGAGCCTATCAGGAGAGATTGAACAGGTCTGTAGCTATAGCGACCTGACGAGTTGATGCAACCCATACAAGAGGGGATATCTAGGAAGAGGGGATATCTAGGTCTGTAGCTATAGCAACCAGTGCTGGCAGCGTATCAGGAGAGATCAGACAGGTCTGTAGCTATAGTGACCTGAGGAGCCGATGCAGCCCATACAAGAGGAGATATCTAGGAATAGGTAGGAGACTGTTAATGGACACATATTGCAAAGTGACTTGTTTTTGCAAGATCTTTAACATAAATAGCAATCCTTGTGGTGAGACAACCCCTTTAAGCTGCCTGTGGCTCTGTGAAGCAGCATGGTGAGCCAACCCCTTTAACAATGCTTTACTGAAGGACTGCAGGATGGTGGATATTTGATGAGTCCTCTGAGTAGATGAGAGAGAGATAGTGAAATACTATGGATTTATAACATATTCCTGGTATTGAATGGTTGTGGGTGACGTTATTATCGATTTCTCCCGGTTTGGATGACGGCCTGGTTCTCAGAGGAGGCTTATAGTGTTATATAGAAGACTCTGGAGGACACATTCTGACTGGAGTCTCAGATCACGATAATGTCCCTTCCCTTAAGAGGCTACCAAAAAAAGATTCTGCTTTATTGTTTTCTGAAGAGGTTTTACAGCTCCCTAAGTATTCATGTCCATCCAGGGATAAATCCGGTAAATGAGAGCTAAAGCTGCATGAAGAAATAACTGTTAAAGACCCTCACTTCCCAGATAGAGGAAGTAAACAGGACCAAAATTAATTTTAGGGACATAGATGGGGAACTTGTAGCCCCCTACTCTCTATGACTGCATAAGAAGAATGCTACTGATTGAACATCACAGGGCGAGAATGCAAAACATCTCACAGAAAGGAGAAGCCAGGGCCCTCTTATCCATTGGGCACTCTAGGCAGTTTCGCAGTGGACCTAGGTGGTGAATGGATGCCACCAGCATGATGATATGGGTGCTATTGGGGTAGTTAGAGGCATGGCCCCAAGTGGTGTCATCTTTGGTCATGGCTAGAAGCTTTTCCTGGCATGATGTCATATATTTGGGCAGGGCCCACCTCGCTGCTATGCCCAAGGGCCCATAATGCTCTGGGGGAAGCGGCACCTAGGTGAGAGTTAGTGTGTGAGAAGCCGAGTGGAGGGCCTTCCAACAACAAATTCTTCTGCACCCACCATGGGGTTTGTCACCGATGAGACCATCTAGAGCTAGACAAGGTATCACAACAGGGACAATATAGGTGGGTAGTACCTGTGTATACCCATTTTGTGATTGAACAAGTATTCTGCTGTAAGGCTTTTACATGTGTCAATTTTTCCCAAAGCTGGGAGAAATATGACCCGTCAAAAAGTTCTTAGAAGTTTAGTTTTGGCCCAACGTCTCGTATTACTGCTACTCTGCAGTTTACAATTACAGTGTTCGTTATAATAGCTAGGTGGGCCAAAAGAAGGAGAGAGGTGCTGGGCACTGCCTGCAATAAGTTCTTTTCATATTAAATTGGGGAGTTAAAAAAATTACACGCTCAAAACCTTAAAAGGGCTGTCCTTCAAAGTATTCAAAATCTTTAGGGGGTTTCAAAAAGGATCGTGATTTTTAATTTTATACAGTGGGTGCGGAAAGTATTTAACCCTTTAATTTTTTCATCTTTGTTTCATTGCAGCCATTTTGGGAAGTCCAAAAAGTTCATTTTTTGCTGATTAAGTACACTCTGACTCTGACTTACTATTTAAAAGGGCTTTACTAATACTGAGAAAGGGTCTGAAAAACTTTTGACCTTGTGATATTTCATTTTTCTTGTTTAATAAATTTTCAAAACTATCTACATTTCTGTTTTTTTTTCTCTAAAGATGGGGGGTGCAGAGTGCACATTAATGAGCCCCAAAAATTTTTGATCTTACCAAATGGCTGCAATTAAAGAGTGAAAAATTTAAAGCTGTCTGAATACTTTCTGTACCCACTCTATCTAGATTTTTCTAAAGCATTTGATACTGTGCTACATAAAAGGTTTGGGAAGTAAAATGAGAATGTTGGCTGAGGGAAAATGGGGGCAAGTGGGGTAAAGGCTGGTGATAGAAAACAAAGGTGGTGATTTAAAGTTTCTACTCGGACTGGATCCCGTTACAGGGGGTAACACAGGGGTAGTATTGGGCCCTATTCTCTTAATATATTCATTAAATTTTAAACAGGGGTTGCACATAGAATATCGATCTTGCAGATGATATAAGCTCTGTAAAGTAATCAACACAACAGAGGTAATTGTTTTTTAAAAAAAGGGGTTGGTGGTTGGAGGCCTGGGGAGAGAAATGGCAGATAGGTTTAACACAATAAATCAAGGTTGTGCACATGGGGAGGAAAAATCATTTCATGATTACATGTTAAATGGAAAAACACTGGGAAAAAGTGACATGGAGAAGGACTTGGGAATCCTAGTGGACAGTAAACTTAACTGTAGCAGCCAGTGTCAGGCAGCAGCAGCCAAGGCAAATAGGATCATGGGGTGCATTAGAAGGGGCATAGAGGCACATGATGAGAACATTATTCTCCCATTATACAAGTCACTGGTTAGACCACACATGGAATATTGTGTACAGTTTTGGGCATCAGTGCACAGGAAAGACATTGCAGAGCTTGAACAGGTACAAAGGCAGCAACAAAAGTAATAAAAGGACTGGGGGGACTGCAATACCCAAGAAAGATTAGCAAGGTTAGGGTTATTTAGTTTAGAGAAAAGACGGCTTCGGGGGGACATAATAAATATGTTTAAATATATTAAAGGTCAATATAGAGATCTATTTAGATCTAGAACAAGGGGGCATCCTCTACGTCATGAGGTAAGAATGTTTGTATATAGACATAGAAAGGGATTCTTTACTGTAAGAGCAGTGAGACTGTAGAACTCTCTGCCAGAGGAATTTGTCATGGTAAATTCACTAACAGAGTTCAAAAAGGGTCTGGATGCATTTCTAGATGTAATAATATAACAAGTTATAGTGACCAGGGATTCTGGATCAGAGGTGTCACTGATCCATGATCAGGATTTATTCTGTTTGCCAGATTGGGGTCGGAAAGGAATTATTTTCCCTAAAATGAGGACAATTGGCTTCTACCTCTGGGGGGTTTTGCCTTCCTCTGGATCAATACTATATCACAATAGGCTGAACTGGATGGATGTCTGTCTTTTTTCAGCCTCACAAACTATGTAACTTCTGTGGTCCCTGATGGGCTCCAGTGGTCACGTGCCACTAATTTACATCACCGTTCGGAGCTGTTCACTTCCAAACGGTGATGCAAGTAAGGGGCACATGACCAATACAGCCAATCAGCGGCCACAGAGATGATGTCTCCGGTCGGAAATTGCAGCGAGTCAATGGGAGTCTGGAGAGATGTGCCTCTAGAACCAGAGACTGGAGGAAGATGAGTGGTTTTTTTTTATAATTTCTCTTGGGTCTCAGGAGCTATTTAAATGACTTTACTGAGGTGGACAATCCCTTTAAGGGGTTAAATTAAATTTGTCCTGCAATATGCATTTTAACCACATGGGGGAGCCATTGCATCAGTTCTGCAAATGCTAAAGAAGACATTTAAGTACATTATCAAATATAAAAGCAACAAACAGTGATGGCTGCCGACGCTACAGTCCAAAAAATACTCCCGCTGTATCTCTAGCATTCCAATATCACTAGACAAGAAGAATTTTTTACACCAAAAATTATGTGTTGTCATTTGTGATGTTTGCTATTGGAAGATTTTAGATGTAGCATCGTCTTTATTTTTACAGATGTAGAAAGCTGAGTAGGTCACTGAACACACAAGTGATTTGGAGAGCACAATGCATTTTCATAGGATGCAGCTAAAGGTGTTTCGTCACTACAAAGAGTAGCTTTCAACATAAAGGGACAGGTAATTCAAGACTTTTTCTAAATACATTAGTCTTTTAATTTTACTTTATTAAGGAGATAAGATAAATTTTATCGGCTCTGAGTTCACACAGGTTTCTCTGGTTATGTCCATATCTCTGCTATCTGAGTAGAGTAGAGAGCAAGGAGTGATGCCACTATGGTTGGAGAGCTCACTCCTATAAGACTAATTATCTCTAATAAGATGAGATTTTCTTTACAGATAAGCAATTGTTTTCACTCCTCAGAGCAGGTGTAACTTTGTTTACTGAACTCTCCTGTACTGACATCTTTGTACTGTCTCAGCTAGTTACAGAGAGGCTAAATATGCTAATTACTGCTATAGAACCAACCACAGCCTGAAGAGACCAGACTAAAGGTATAGCTGGCTGTGAATATGAAACTGCATGGTGAGAAAACAACTTTAAATCAACTGTATGATCGAGGATAAATGACAAATTCAGCACGGCTAGATCTGTATATAGTGCAAAAGGAAAAACTAGTTTTAAATTATGGAACCATCAGAGACAAATTCAGTGATAAAACGTACAACCTGAAGAGTTGCCAGTGATGTCATTGCTACTTAGTGACACCATAGGTTTCTTTATAGAAAATGTATTACTAGAGATTGACATATAATTAAATTCAGGTTATATAATTAGCATTTTTGGTGTTTTTTTAAGGGCGAGTTCAGACATGTTTTTGTTGCGTTTTTCAACTTCATCAAAAACCTAAGCAATTAAAACCTGCATACATTTTTTTCAATAAAACCCAAATGTCATCAAATGTTTCATATTAGAGTTAAAAGAATGTTTCAACACCACAAAATGCTGGTTCGTCCGTCAGGGGAGGAAAGAAGAAAAGTTACCTCGTAAACCCTTTTGTTCCATCGCTGTGGTCATCCTGGTGCTCCTGACAAATGAGTTTCCTGTCCGTTTTTCACCTGACTGCTGCAGCCATTTATGGGCCACAGTGGGCATGTGCTGGATATACCCAGATGAAAGCTGCGGCCTGAGATTGGCTTCAGGTTCACGTGAAGAAGGGTTTACAAAGTAACTTTTCTTCTTTTCTTTCCAAATGGACCAGCAGCGGTCTGGAACCCAGAGAGGTTCGCGGCACAGGCAGTTTTATCCGGGGCTTGTGCCCTGGATAAAACTGCCTAGCGACGCCTCTGCACTAGACTAACCAGCATTTTGTAGTGTCAAAACACCTCTTTAATAAAGAAACCACTTTAATCTTGGTTTGAGAACTACAGGCAGTAACACACCATGTGAACCCAGCCTAAGAAAGTCCAAAAATATTGAAGTTTTCACTTTGTGCACACAAAACAGGTTGACATGTCTTGCTTTCTGGCTTTTACTTATCAGCCTCGCTGTATAGATTGCAGTCACCTCGTGGTTATAGGCATGATAATAGCTGTACTGTACTGCTGGGGGCCTGGATACAGTACGGAAAATAAGTATTTGATACCCTGGTGATTTTGCAAGTTTTCCCACCTACAAAGAATGGAGAGGTCTGTCATTTTTATTGTAGGTGCACTTCATCTGTGAGAGACAGAATCTAAAATAAAAAAATCCAGAAAATAACATTGTATGATTTTTAAATAATTAATTTGCATTTTATTACATGAAATAAGTATTTGATACAATAGAATCACAGAACTGAATATTTGGTACAGAAACCTTTGTTTGCAATTAAAGAGGTCAGATGTTGCCTGTAGTTCTTGACCAGGTTTGCACACACTGCAGCAGGGATTTTGGCCCACACCTCCATACAGATCTTCTCCAGATCTTTCAGGTTTCAAGGCTGTCGCTGGACTACATTGAGTTTCAGCTCCCTCCAAGGATTTTTGACTGGGTTCAGGTCTGTAGACTGGCGAGGCCACTCCAGGACCTTGAAATGCTTCTTACGGAGCCACTCCTTACTTGCTCTTAACAGTCATCTTGTGTTTCTTCCATTTTCTAATTCTTGCACCAACAGTTGTTGCCTTCTCACCAAGCTGCTTGTCTATTGTCCCGTAGCCCATCCAAACTTTGTGTAGATTTACAATTGTGTCCCTGGTGTCCTTAGACGGATCTTTGACCATGCCGATGGGGGACAGGTTGGGGTGTGATTGTGTGGACAGGTGTCTTATATAGGCAATGAGTTCAAACTGGTGCAATTAATACAAGTAATGAGTGCAGAGTAGGAGGGATTCTTAAAGAACAACGAACAAGTCTGTGAGAGTCAGAATTCTTGCTGGTTGGTCGGTGATTAAATACTTATTTCATGCAATAAAATGCAAATTGATTATTTAAAAATCATACAATGCAATTTTTGGGATTTTCTGGATTTTTCTATGATAACAATTATAGACCTCTCCATTCTTTGTAGGTGAGAAAACTTGTAAAATTGCCAGTGTATCAAATACTTATTTTCCCCACTGTAAGTCAGGATTGTGACACAATACACTATACTCGCAGATATGGCTCCATCTAACTTTGTTGGTTATTCGGCTCTCATTTATTACAGCTGTCATAAAGCACACACCTTGCTGCACTGTCTATGCAGACAAGTACAGGTTCGGGGAATTATATATATATATATATATATATATATATATATATATATATATATATAAACATATATATAAATATATATATCGTAAGTGGGCGTTGCTCTCGAGATCGCAGTGAAGTCCAATGTAGACAGAGACACAGACAGGTTGCATTGGTTCCAACACGGTTCCTCTTGTGCTTTATTAGTACAACAGGTATAAAGCCTTCAACAGATGCCAAACATAAACAAAACAGCAAATAAAGAAAACACCTGCTTGTCTGAGCACTGACTACACCATACAGTTACCCTCACTACACCTGGTCAGCAAGCGGTTCTATGAGAGATCCTGGATATCTCCAGTGAGATGCTCCTCAGGCCAAGCTCCTTGACCTGTACCAGATCTCTCCAGTCAGCTGACTAGCCGACTTATAAAGGCCAGCCAAACCCTGGCCTGGAACATTTGGAGTAGACACCCACCCAAGACTTTGTCTACTCCCGATTAGAGCCATCCCAGGTTTTGGCTGAAGCAACCATACTACTGATAAACAGATGTCAACCACTTACCGTGGCTGACACAACATAAACGAATGGTTCTTATCTTACCAAGGCCAGGTAACCTTGGTGACATGTCACTTATTATTTCTTTGTCTGGTGTAAGTCAGAAATATAGCTGGGATGTACACCAAATTAAGGACCTTCCCAGCTACCACCTTACAAAATCTAAAGTCCTGTAAAGCTCGAAACCACCTCATCAGCATTTTTCCCCTTATTCTGTGCCATCCATTTTAGCGGAGAGTGGTCTGTGACCACCCTAAACTCTCTTCTCATCAGGTAGTACCTTAGAGACTCAATTGCCAACTTCAAAGCTAAGCACTCTCTTTCTACGATGGCGTAGTTCTTTTCTGCTGCCGTCAGTTTCATGCTTAAATAAAGCACCGGATGTTCTTCCTCATCAACCAACTGGGACAGTACAGCTCCTTGTCCCCTGTTAGAGGCATCTGCCTTCACTACAAATTCTGCCTTGAAATCTGGGGCACTTAACACCAGTCCTTGACAAAGCACTTCCTTTAACTTCTGGAAAGCTTCCTCTGCTTTCTTGTCCCATTTCACCATTGAATATTTAGACCCTTTAGTAAGGTCTATAAGGGGAGCTGCAATTGAAGCAAAATTTGGCATGAATCTTCTATAATACCCGGCCAACCTTAAGAAGGCTCTAATCTGCTTTTTGGACACTGGCTTAGGCCAATTTTTAATAGCCTCAATTTTATCCGGTTGGGGCTTAATGATTCCCCGACCGATGTTGTACCCCAGATATCGAATCTCCTCAAGACCTATGGCGCATTTCTTGGGTTTTGCGGTGCCTGTCTCCCGAATGGAGTGGGAGGTGTGAATTCCAGTCTAAGCTGAAGATGACCACATCATCTAAATATGCGGCTGCATATGTTCTGTGAGGCTGTAGAACAAGATCCATCAATCTCTGGAACGTGGCCGGGGCACCGCGGAGGCCAACGGGAAGCACCACATACTGAAAATGTCCGTCTGGCGTAGAAAAAGCGGATGTCTCCCTGGCTGCTTTAATGATCGGCACTTGCCAATATCCCTCAGTAAAGTCCAGAGTGGTGATGTACCTGGAGGGCCCTAACCTTTCTATGAGCTCATCCACTCTTGGCATCGGATATGCATCAAACTTGGATATTTAATTTAGCTTCCTAAAGTCGTTGCAGAACCTTAGTGTGCCATTGGGTTTGGGAATGAGGACTATGGGGCTAGACCAACCACTTTGAGACCTTTCTATAACCCCTAGTGACAACATCCTTTGTACCTCCACTGAGATGGCCAGTCTCTGGGCTTCAGGCTGAAGATAGGGTCTCGGCCTCACCTTTAGACCTGGTTCCATGACTTTCTCATGCTTTATGACATTAGTTCTACACGGTAAGTCTGAAAAAATGTCTCTATTTTATCACAGGAATTCCTTTAGCTCTTGTACCTGCACTGCAGACAAGGGGCCACATGAATGAAAACTGTCTCGGTCTAAAACTCACTTTATTGCCCATAGCAACCAATCATAGCATCCCTCTCATTTTTCCAGAGCACTGTATGAATGAGAGGGGCGCCCTGATCGGTTGCTATGGGCAACACAGTGAGTTTTAGACCTAGACAGGTTTCATACATGTGGCCCAAGGAGTCTGAGATATGGACCTCTGGCAGCTTGTGACTAGGGCCCTCCCTAGTCTTATACACAGCACCGAGAGCCTCTCTGTCCTTCGAGGGTTTGAGTAAGTTAACATGGTAGATCTGGAGCAGTGTTCTTCTCCTGGGCTGATACACTTTATAATTCACCTCTATGACTTTTTCCCTGACCTCATAGGGACCTTGCCATGTTGCCAAGAATTTACTCTTCACTGTTGGTACTAGCATGGTCGCCTGGCTGAAAGGACCTGATTCGTGCAGACCTATTATATACGCCTGTGCTTCCTGAGCCTGCTGCATATGCTAATTAAGAATCGGCATCACTGCTCCAATTCTATCCTGCATTTCCGCAACATGCTCAATGACGCTGCGGTGAGGTGTTTGCTCCTGCTCCCAGGTCTCTTTTGCTATATCCAACAGACCTCTGTCTACCATATAATAGTTCCAAAGGGGAAAACCCTGTGGAGGCCTGCAGAACCTCTCTAACAGAAAACATCAGGTACAGCAAAAGACACTCAAAGTCTTTCCCATCCTTATCTATTACCTTTTTGAGCATCCCCTTGAAGGTTCTGTTAAACCTTTCTCCAAGGCCATCCATCTGGGGATGATACACTTAGGTGCAGCTGTGTAATTTGTAGGAGACGTCACAGCTCTCTTGTCATTTTCGCAATAAAGGGGTCCACTGATCAGTGAGGATGTCTTTGGGTGTCCCTGTCCGGAGGAACATATGGAATAGCTCTCTGGCCATCAGCTTAGCGGAGTTGTTGTTAAAAGGTAATCTGACAGTTCTAATGTACAAAAATTATAGTACATGGTCAATAAGCTGTTAATGAATATACAGGGTTAAAATATAGCCAACTGCACGCATATGTACAAATGCTATTTTAAAAGTTGCTTGCAATGCTATTTTGGAAGTTAGTACCTGAAGCTAGTTAGAGCTGGACTAGTAGTTATTAGCCAATGACATCATAAGGTGGAGCTGAATAATGGGCTGAGCCTGGTATATTTAGCTGTATTCCACAAATGGTATTCTAACATTGCATCAGCCACATGGAGAAAGGTATATAAGGTGTTGGTGTGGGGAAGCCAAGGGTGGGACCCAGGCGCGGAGCCAACAAACCTTGCAGAGAAGAACATGTGCTTCCCATGAGGTGGAGGCTGCCATTGAGGCCTATCTCTGGTCTCTGAATGAAGGACGGGGACCTACTCGCACATTTCACAAACGCTTAAAGGGGTTGTTCACACAGCGTGTCTGGATATGATTTTGGATACGAAAATCGCATCCAAAAATGCAGCTTCGATCGAATCCTAAACGGATCCAACACGTATCCAACAAGCAGCTGCGTGTTTGGATCCGTGTTGGATGCAGCAGGATCACACCCTATAAATTATTATAGGGCTCCTGCTGCGTCTTTCGGATCCGTCCCAAGAATTGACATGTTAATTCTTGGGACGGATCCGAAAGACGCAGTGAGACACATATCGGCGATTACTCGTCTGAACCCCGACGCGTGTTTCATACTAAAAGCAATGTAAATCACACTGCTATTTATTAGATACATGTTTGGGTCCATCTAGGGTCCGACAGACGGATCCAAACACGCATCTCAAAGCATATGTAACACAGACTCTACACGCCGTGTGAACACATCCTAAGGAATGCTTTATGGTCTTTTCTGCCCCAGCACATGTGAATGACCCAGCTCCAGCACCATGAGTACATATGACTGTGGCACCTCCAGTTGTTCTACCACCTCAGTCTGGGTTTTCTTTACCCTGTAAAGCAAGTTCTCATGTATGCAAAATGTGGGTGTGCGACAAGCCGGGTGACTGGGACAGAGGGCCTTTAAGGTTGTCATGGGTGATGGTATGGCATGAGGGTATATGGTGGCCCTTGTTCCCAGGCCCTGCCTGACTGCAAGAATGTTCCCTGCTACCCAACCCCACACAACGGCCACAGCTGAGACAGTCACTGCAAACGTAGGCTTGAGGGTAACAGTTGCTTTACTAGAAGCTGGAACGGTTGGTATAAAACAGAGTAACACTGGTACAGTCTCTCATGGGTAGGCCACTGTAAAATGCAGCTTTGTTATGGAGCAATTAGGAGTAATCAGAGTCTTGGAGCTGTATAAGCACTTTAGTACTTGTAGGAGAGATGCAGGTATGCTTTGGAAGTAGTAGTTTTAGAATCTTGAGAAGTTGGGAGTAGTAGTAGAGTAGTAAGGAGTTGTTACAGACCTGATCCAGAGAGGTGAGACCTTCAGCTGAACGAGGCACAGGTCAGAAATACTGAACTTGAGACCTGAGAACTTGATGTGGCCAACGCATACTGGTTACAGGTGGAAGACGCATGGACCACTGACATGGAAGCCAGGACAAAGTTAGTCGGAGTTGGGGGACCCTCGAACACACTT
This sequence comes from Phyllomedusa bahiana, assembly GCA_025379985.1. Classification (NCBI taxonomy): domain Eukaryota; kingdom Metazoa; phylum Chordata; class Amphibia; order Anura; family Hylidae; genus Phyllomedusa; species Phyllomedusa bahiana. The sequence continues at coordinate 14,118 of JAODAL010020051.1, forward strand.
CCGACTCTGAAACACTATATATTGGTAGTCATACTGGAAACTGAAGTTCTACAGGTGCGCCACATCGATGCCTGGTTCATCAGAACCTCATTTACAACTTTAACACTCCTCCAAGCATTTATGAGAAGGGGATCCCTTATCTGTTCAGTACTGAAGTTACGTTTTGCAACCTCTAAAGCACAAAACTCCATTTCAGGGGGATTTTCCTCTGCATCCCCAGCTAGGACCTCTAATGGAAAACCATCCGATCCCTCTGGTACCCGTGTCCCATCACTTACAGTATCAGCCAGCTTTTTTACATTTTAGTTTTCCGCCCCACCTTGGCCTGCTTATTTACCCACATATTCCAAATTAAGGGAAAATTGCGGCCTATTATCACAGGTTACATTAGATCAGTTACCACGCCAACTTCAAGGCTCACAGACACACATGGTCTCCACTGAGACTATTGCTAGGGGCTTAGTGTCCCCATGTAAACACACCACCACAGGCAGCGGGTCTGGAGGTTATCAGAGTCCACCAAACTGGCATGGACTAAGGTCACCAGAGCCCATCAGTGCTTTCAACGGCCTCTTATGGGAACTAGACACACTTGCTGTTCACTGATATTGTCCAGTTGGTTGGTATAAGCAGGCCTGGCAAAGTAAGACCTGCACCTCTCAAAGTCACACTCCATGGGCTCTGCTAGCATAGGGCACTTGGCGGCCACATGCCCCAGTTCCTGGCAGTGCGAGAAGACTACCTGACCCTGTGGCCTGGTAATTAAGTCCTTCTTTGGACTTGGTATCCGTTTACCGGAACGCTCAGGAAACGTGCCACCCTCCATAGCATGGCATCTCTCCTCCTTAATATCAGAAACAGTCTTACCCTTATGCCGGTTTCTTCTGATACCCAGGGGCATACAAGTCCTGAAGGAAGTCCTTGGTGGCAGTAAACCTCTCCACTATGGACACCAAGTCGTCCACACTTTTTGGGTCGGCGTGCTCCAAGCAGCGCTGTATCTTCACTGGTAGGGCACGGAAAAATCTGTCGCATACGACCTGTTCCACTATTTGGGCAGGCGTGAGCTCCTCCGGCTGCAGCCACTTGCTGGTAAGGTGGAGTAGGTCATACATCTGCATCCTCGCTGGTTTATTTGTGTTGTACTCCCAGGTGAAGACTCTCCGCGCTCTGACTGCCAAGGTAACGCCGAACCAGGAGAGCATTTCTTCCTTCAATCTTGCATACACCCTGGCGTCCTGGACTCGCAGGTCAAAGTACGCTTATTGGAGTTCATCCATCAGGAAGTACGTCAGCCCACTGGTCTTGGGGTAACTGCGCCCCCTCAGCAATCCTCTCAAATGTGACCAGGTAGGCTTCAATGTCGTCCTCAGCAGTGATTTTTGTCAGCGCCCTTTGCACCAGCTGACGGGGTGCTGACTGCAACCCCTGAGACACCCCTGGTCTCTGTTAAGGCTTGCAGAGTCTGGTTCATCATGCCTGTTCTGTGGCCTGAGGCACCTGCAGACGATTGGTCTCAATTTGGGCCTTTACTGCTTCTACATGCACCCATTTTTGTTGCGTACTGGCCTCCTGTTGTTCAGAAACCACTTGTTGGATGTGGAGGTTTGATTGAACTATCTGCTTGATCAGCTAGTCCATCTTGGCAGTTTTGTCTTGTGGTGTAGTGGCAGCTTTCACCCAGGACATGGTTCACCACACTCCCTCTGTCTGTCACTTTAAGATGCCAGCCGCATCCTCCACCATATGTAAGCGGGCGCCGCTCTCGGGATCACAGTGAAGTCCAATGTAGACAGAGACACAGACAGGTTGTTTGGTTCAAACACGGTTCCTCTCATGTTTTATTATTCTACAACAGGTATACAGCATTCATCATATGCCAAACATGCACAAAACAGCAAATAAAGAAAATACCTGCTTGTCTGAGCACTGACTACACCATGCAGTTACCCTCACTACACCTTATGGTCAGCAAGCAGTTATATGAGGGATTCTGGATATCTCTAGTGAGATGCTCCTCAGGCCAAGCTCCTTGACCTCTATGTCAGATCTCTCCAGTCAGCTGACTAGCCGACTTCTAAAAACCAGCCAAACCCTGGCCTGGAACATGAGGAGTAGACACCCACTCAATGCTTTGCCTTTGATTAGATCCGTCCCAGGTTTTGGCTGAAGCAACTATTCAAGCTAAATAGATGCCAACCGCCTACTGTGGCTGACACAACATAAACGAATGGCTCCTATCTCACAAAGGCCAGGTAACCTTGGTGACAAGTCAACTAGCTGCGATGTAACACCATTACGGACCTTCCTAGCTACTATTTTACAATATATATATTGTAGGCACTGTACATGTATATATATATATATATATATATATATATATATATATATATATATACACACACACAGCTCCTTGCGAAAGTATTCGGCCCCCTTGAACTTTTCAACTTTTTGAGACATTTCGGGCTTCAGACATAAAGATTAGAGATTGGCGAATTTCCCGAAATTAGTTTTGTTCACTTCGCCGAATTTCTCGGCAAAAAATAACTTCGTTCCGAATTACTTCGGCACGAATCACATTAAAAAACAGCTATTTCCAGGCTGCACAGAGCCTGCAGGGTGCTGTAGAACATTGTGCCATGCTTAAATATGCAGAGGGATCTTGGTTTGGTTTTCATACAATGTTGTGTTTTAGTAGGACACGCACATGACTGCCGCCGCTCTTAGAATCGCTTCACTATAAAATTCCCTGGGCACTTGAGGGCAAAACTGACCAAAAAACTGAAGGGGGGAAAGTAGCCTGATAAAGTCATGGCAGCGACAGCTTGAAAAAAACAAGCTGAGGGCTCAGGTGACAACATCAGTGACAGAGTGTGGAGGTGACGGTGCTAGCCACAGCAGCATGAGGTTAGACAGTGGAAACAATCCATTCTGGGGTGGCAAAAACAGGATAGGCCACAGAGGCACAATGACACAGTGTGTAGGTCACGGCAGCAGCCACAGCAGCAGCATGAGGTCAGACAGTGGCACAATGACACATTTGGTAGGTCACGGCAGCAGCCAGAGCAGCAGCATGAGGTCAGACAGTGCCACAATGACACAGTGTGGAGGCACGGCAGCAGCCAGAGCACAGCATGAGGTCAGACAGTGGAAACAATGACAGTGTGTAGGTCACGGCAGCAGCCACAAACAGCAGCATGAGGTCAGACAGGGGCACAATGACAGTGTGTAGGCCCACGGCAGAAAGCCACAGCAGCAGCATAGGTCAGACAGGGGGCACAATGACATTCTGGAGGGGCAAAAACAGGAATAGGCCACAGGGGTGGCACAATGACAGAGAGTGGAGGTGACGGTGGCAGGAGCAACACATGAGGTCAGAGAGTGGCACAATAACACAGTGTGGGGGTCACGGCAGCAGCCACAGCAGCAGCATTAAAGGTCAAACAGTGGCCCCAATGCAGTATGTGGAGTAGGGTGGAGTTGGAGGTGGGTGGCAATACCAGTCCCTGGTAAAGATGGTTGGGGGCAGATGGAGAAACTGTCAGCAGAGTGTGGCATCAGGCAGCGGGTGGGATCAGAAAAGTGGCTGAGGCAGGTAGTTTGAACCAAGACTCATTTCTCACAGTTTGGGGTGAGGCGTCATGGCTGATGTAAATCTGACGCCTAAGGCATGGTGTGTGGGAAATCCGGCCGATCCCGCCTGATTCATCTTTACAAAGGTCAGTCGTTCCACATTTCCCGGGACAAGCGGGTTCTCCTTGGGGGTAATGATGGCCCCGCCGCACTGGAACAACCCCCCCTCTCGAAGCCACACAATGGCCGGAGCAGGACAGCTTCTCCACTGCAAACTCGGCAAGTTGCGGCCACACATCCAGTTTGGCTGCCCAGTAGTCCACGGATCTTCTAACTTGGGGTGGCAGAGTGCTGTCCCCAAATAGGCCACCACCTGTTGGTTCAGGGTCTGCTCCAGTTCCCTGCTGCGCTGCTGGCGACTGCCCTCCTCGCTAGGCGGGTGAAGGAAGCCCGCTCATCATGACTCCAGACTTAGGTTACTGCTGATGGAGCTGGTACTGCTCCGACCCCCCCACCTTCCCCCGGCATCTGCGGCAGTAGAACGTGAGCGCTGAAGAACCTCCCGGTCAGACCTGTCAGAGGAGGGACGATGACGCACAGGGGCAGCGGCCAACTGACTACGGAGGATTTCCCTATAGTATTTGAGTTTGTCCTCCCTCTCAATAGCTGGGAAAAAGGCTCCCATTTTGGGCCGATAGCGAGGGTCCAATAGGGTGGAGAGCCAGAAGTCATCCCTCTGCCGGATGCTGACTATTCGGCTGTCACTAGCCAGGCAAATCAGCATGCTGCGGCCATCTGCACAAGTGACTCCGAGGGGCTCCCTGCCTCCATCTCCACTGTATACTGCCACGGTGCTTGCGGGTCATCTGCCTCGTCTTCCTCATCTCCATCTAGCTCCTCCAGCTGCTCCTGCTCCTCCTCTCTTGTCACCTGGGTAGAAAATCCACTCATTTCACCAGACAATGCTTCTGCTCCAATGTCCTCCTCCTCCTCCATTTCAGTCCCCACCGGACTCATGTGGCCGCGAGATGTAGTCGCCACGTCTCCAGTCTCCTGCCCAGACAGATTTTTCAGCATCTGTTCCAGGACATGAAGCAGTGGAATGACGTTATTCATCTCGTAGTCCTGGCGACTGACAAATAACGTCGCCTCCTCGAATGGCCTCAACAAACGGCAGGTGTCACGCATGAGCTGCCACTGGCTGACATCAAAGTTACACAGGGGAGTACTCCTGTCCGCCTGGATCATCAAAGAATCATTAATGGCCTTTATCTGTTCATGCAGTCGGTCCAACATGTGCAGGCTGGAATTCCAGCGGGTGGAAACATCGCATATCAGAGTGTGTTGGGGGAGGCCGTTCTGCCGCTGCAACTTGAGGAGGGTGTTCCTGGCTTTGTACAATGGATAAAGTGCATGCACATTTTTCCTGGCCATTTTCAGAATGTTCTGAAGATCGGTGGAAGACTTCAGGAACCTTTTCACAACCAGATTGAACACATGCCCCATGCAGGGCGCATGGACCATCCCTCCTCGGTGCAGCGCGGACACCATGTTCCTCCCATTGTCCGTCACCATGGTTCCGATTTGCAGTTGGCGCGAGAAAAGCCACACATCGAATTCTTGCTGCATGACGTGGAGCAGTTCCTCCCCTGTGTGACTTCGTTCGTCGAGGCAAGCCAGGTGTAGAACTGCGTGACACCGCTGTGCCCTACACATGTGGTATGATGGAGCAGTACTTGTGGAGGCTGAGATGGTGGTGGTGGTGGAGGAGGCGGACATTGGCGCAGGAGCCGCAGTTTGACAACGTGGAGGAGAAAGCGGCGTCTCCTGTCCAAGTTGTTGGTGTGCCTGGGCTGGAAGCACATTCACCCAGTGGGCCGTAAAGGACATGTACTGGCCCTGACCGTAGTTACAGCTCCAGACGTCCGCGCTGCCGTGCACCTTGGAACAAACCGATAAGCTCAAGGACTGGCCCACCTTCTGTTCTACATATTTATAAAGTGCTGGTACTGCCTTTTTGGAAAGAAATTACGCTTGGAACTCTCCATCTCGGCTTGGCACAAGCCATTAGTTCTCTGAACGGTGCAGAGTCCACCATTTGGAAAAGGAGGGACTGCAGTACCAACAACTTGGACAGGAGCACGGTCAGCTGCTGCACCTTAGGATGGTTGGACGCATACTGTTGTCTCTTTGCAATCGCCTCGCTGAACGACTGCTGGCGCCATGAGTAGCGAGGAGCAGGAGCATCTGGACCGAAGATGATGTCAAAGAGAAACAGCTCCCTTCTGCAGAGGTGGTGGAGCCTTGACTGGCTGCAATGGCATGCGTGCCACTGGGCGCTGCTGCTGTTGCTGCGGCGGCAGGATGGACCACCACATCTGAGCCACGTTTCTCCCAGGCCACCGGATGGTGACGCTGCATGTGTTGACGCAGGGCCGTGGTGCCAACGTTAGCTCCCTGGCCACGCTTCACTTTCTGCTTACAGATTCTACATATACCCATATTCGGCTCCTCCGGTGTGTTAGCAAAGAACTGCCACACCGCCGAGTATCGGATTTTACCGCCAACGCTCCGCACTGAGTGACTACTGCCGCCGCTGCCTCGCTGAGCCCCTGTGCCGCTACTTTCTTGGACCTGCGAAGCGGGTTTTTTACCCCGTGGCCGCTTGGCTCCCGACCTCATACTGCTGCTATCCTGCTGACTCACGGCCACACAACCCACTTGCTGGCTGCGCCGCTGCCTGACGCGCAAGCTGACGCCCTCTTCTCCTGACGATGATGAAGCCCTTGCCTCACCCGGCTCCCAAGTGCGTCGTGCTACATCATTATCTATTTGTGTTTTCATCGTCACTGCTGTCCTCCATCACCGGTCTTGGTATGCAGAGGCTGACCCCTCACAACATTACCTCCCATGCCACTCTCAACATCTATACTTTGCCGCCTACTGCAAGAAGCAGGGATATTGGCCCCATTTCTTCGCTGCCAAGTAGCTGCTGACTGCCTTCCTCAAATTGTTCATCCTCTCTAATATAGTGCGCTGAGCCCAGACCACATAGTAATCTCTGGCTGAAGGAACCGGATGGGACGAGGCGGGTTGAGGACAGGTGAGGCCGCTGACCCGCTCCCGGCCATGCCAACTAAGGGTTGTGTCTGACGTTCCCACCGACTCTTAGCTGGGGTTGTCAGATGTCATCTGGGAGGAAGTGGATGACGTAGTCAACCAATCAAGAACCATTGGGTTGCTGGTCAACACACGGCCGCTAGATGACAGAGGCAGTTGTGGCCTCACCGAGTGACCCCTGCTGCGACGTCCCCTTGCTGTGCTGCGACCTGGGCCTGAAATGTTTGTGCCTCTGCCACACTGCAGGTGAAGAGCCTGCCACCTCTCTGTCTGACATACTGTTTGTTCTAAAATGTACAGACACTGTTTGATAAAAGATACTGTATCTGTATATGATAAATACACACCCTGTATTTGACGGCAAATGAACCCAGTAACAAGCTTGGTAACCCTTGGATATAAATTGCGCTCCAAAAATGGCAGGAAAAATTGACTTGTATGTACCGTTTAAAAACTCTGTGTATTTTACTGAATATAAAAGCACAAACAGGCTTAATTACCTTTAGAATATGAATTATGCTACAGAATTTCTTCTGTGGCGGTGAAAAACAAAGTTTCTTTTACTGAGTACAACTGCAGAACAACGCTTAATTAACCCCTGGATGTAAATTGCGCAAAAGAATTGAGCAACCACAAACTACTAGCTTTGTAGCGTGTTACAATTGCGTGTTTTCTACGCCACACAACAAGAGATAAAATTGTAATTAACCTTTGCTTGTGAATTAGGCTACAGGAAAAATTTATATATTTTGGCGGTGAAAATGACGGTTTCTTGGGATCACCACAGCTGAAAAACAACGCTTAATTAACCCCTGGATGTAAATTGTGCCAAACAATTGAGCCACCACAAACTAGTAGCTTTGTAGCGTGTTACAATGGCGTGTTTTTTACGCTACACAACAAGAGATAAAATTGTAATTAACCTTTGCTTGTGAATTATGCTACAGGAAAAATGTATATATTTTGGCGTTGAAAATAACGGTTTCTTGGGATCACCACAGCTGAAAAACAACGCTTAATTAACCCCTGGATGTAAATTGCGCCAAACAATTGAGCCACCACAAACTAGTAGCTTTGTAGCGTGTTACAATGCGGTGTTTTTACGCCACACAATAAGAGATAAAATTGTAATTAACCTTTGCTTGTGAATTATGCTACAGGAAAAATGTATATATTTTGGCGTTGAAAATGACGGTTTCTTGGGATCACCACAGCTGAAAAACAACGCTTAATTAACCCCTGGATGTAAATTGCGCCAAACAATTGAGCAGCCAAAAATGAAGTGGTATTTGTATTGTAAAAACGCTGTTTCTTTAAATGAATACAATAGGAACTGGCTTAGATCCCCCTTGGATATTCAATGTGCTGTGAGCAGATAGGATTTAAATGTATATGCAGCTGCAGTAAACGCACACTGGATTTCAGATCCAATACCCCAAAAAATCAGAAATAGAACGTTAAGAGAAGCAGTCTCTGAGACAAGCTGAGACCCCCCCTCAAAAATCGCTGTATAAAAATCAGTTCTTCAGTAACAATCAGCCGCGGCAGCACCTTCCCTGATCAGTACAGTGAGAGCGGTATGAGCTCTCAGCGTCGCGCCCGGACTTATATAGTGCGGTGACGTCACAGAATCCCGCCGGTCTCTGATTGGCTTCATCTCTGCACATGTCATGCAGGCTATGCCCTTCTTCCTCCCAGAGTGCTTTGCCCCATGTAGCGCCATGTGCTCGCAGCCATTTTATCAATCAAAAGCACACTTCGTTCACCCGAAGTACCCCAAACTTCGACTTCGTTCAGAACCGAAGTTTTCCTGAAATTCTAAACGAATTCCACTTCGTTAGAATCAATTCGCCCATCTCTAATAAAGATATAAAATTTTAATTTTTTTGTGAAGAATCAACAAGTGGGACACAATTGTGAAGTGGAAAAAAAATTATGGGATATTTTAAAGTTTTGTAAAAAAAGATAAAACTGAAATGTGGGGCGTGCAATCTTATTCAGCCCCTTTACTTTCAGTGCAGCAAACTCACTCCAGACGTTCAGTGAGGATCTCTGAATGATCCAATGTTGTCCTAAATGACTGATGATGATAAATATAATCCACCTGTGTGTAATCAAGTCTCCATATAAATGCACCTGCTCTGTGATAGTCCCAGGGTTCTGTTTAAAGCGCAGAGAGCATCATGAAAACCAAGGGACACACCAGGCAGGTCCATGATACTGTTGTGGAGAAGTTTAAAGCCAGATTTGGATACAGTAAGATTTCCCAAACTTTAAACATTTCAAAGAGCACTGTGCAAGCGATCATATTGAAATGAAAGGAGTATCAGACAACTGCAAATCTACCAAGACCCGGCCGTCCCTCTAAACTTTCATCTCAAACAAGAAGACGACTGATCAGAGATGCAGCCAAGAGGCCCAAGGTCACTCTGGATGAACTGCAGAGATCTACAGCTGAGGTGGGAGAGTCTGTCCATAGGACAACAATCAGTCGTTCACTGCACAAATCTGGCCTTTATGGAAGAGTGGCAAGAAGAAAGCCATTCCTCAAAGATATCCATAAAAAGTCTCGTTTAAAGTTTACCACAAGCCGCCTGGGAGACACCAAACATGTGGAAGAAGGGGCCGCCTGGGAGACACCAAATATGTGGAAGAAGGGGCCGCCTGGGAGACACCAAACATGTGGGAGAAGGGGCCACCTGGGAGACACCAAACATGTGGAAGAAGGTGCTCTGGTCAGATGAAACCAAAATCGAACTTTTTGGCCACAATGCAAAACTATATGTTTGGTGTAAAAGCAACACAGCTCATCCCCCTGAACACACCATCCGCACTGTCACACATGGTGGGGGCAGCATCAGGGTTTGGGCTTTTCTTCATCAGGGACAGGGAAGATGGTTAAAATTGATGGGAAGATGGATGGAGCCAAATACAGGACCATTCTGGAAGAAAACCTGTTGGAGTCTGCAAAAGACCTGAGACTGGGACGGAGATTTATCTTCCAACAAGACAATGATCCCAAACAAAGCAAAATCTACAATGGAAGGTTCACAAATAACCGTCTCCAGGTGTTAGAATGGCCAAGTCACAGTCCAGAATCCAATGGAGAATCTGTGGAAAGAGCGAAAACTGCTGCTCACAAACGCTCTCCATCCAACCTCACTGAGCTCCAGCTGTTCACAAACGCTCTCCATCCAACCTCACTGAGCTCCAGCTGCTCACAAACGCTCTCCATCCAACCTCACTGAGCTCCAGCTGCTTACAAAGCTCCCCGCATCTCCATCCAAACTCCTCACTGAGCTCCAGCTGTTCACAAACGCTCTCCATCCAACCTCACTGAGCTCCAGCTGCTCACAAACGCTCTCCATCCAACCTCACTGAGCTCCAGCTGTCACAAACGCTCTCCATCCAACCTCACTGAGCTCCAGCTGTTAATCACAAACACTAGCTCCACGTCCAAACCTACAACTGAGCTCCAGCTGTTCACAAACGCTCTCCATCCACCAATACCCAACCCCCACACTGAATTCCAGCTGTGGCCAAGGAAGAATGGGCAAGAATTTTAGTCTCTCGATGTGCAAAACTGATAGAGACCCCAAGCGACTTGCAGCTGTAATCGCAGCAAAAGGTGGCGCCACAAAGTATTAACTTAAGGGGGCCGAATAATTTTGCACACTCCACTTTTCAGTTTTTTATTTTTTACAAAAGTTTAAAATAGCCAATAAATTTCGTTCCATTTCGCAATTGTGTCCCCCTTGTTGTTGATTCTTCACAAAAAATTAAAATGTTATATCTTTGTTTGAAGCCTGAAATGTGGCAAAAGGTTGAAAAGTTCAAGGGGGCTGAATACTTTCGCAAGGCACTGTATAGTCACTATTTCTCCTCTACAGACTTACAGTACATGACACTAAAATTACATCCATGAGACATTCCCCATAATGTACAAAATAACTTTTCCCCCCAAGTTGTATGTCGGTCACTGTAAACTATTTCCCCATCCCCTGAGTTGGCACTATGAGTTGTCTTGCCCATCTCTAGGCATCTTCCCGCTGCTTTGTATAATTGTATGTTGTATTCGACTAAATCATTTAGGCCTGTGCAGTAATTGTAATATAATTTAAATCACAGAATAATTATAATGCTTGCAGCTTATAAGAAACTCTGTAGCATGGGGTTTTATCTGTATGCTTAGTTCCATGTATAAGAGAACGTGAGCAGACCAATGTAAGCCGAGCCAACTGAATTTTTCTCATACAGAGGTACATCAGTCCTGGTGGTTGTAATCTCAGGAGAGGCACAAAAGCTTAGTGGTCAATGTCACATAAGGCCGAACATCATCTTAAAGAGAACCTGTCACATAGATTGTGCTCCCCTTGCTGAAGACTGCACAAGCTAATGACAGACCTGCTGTTTCCAGTGCTGTGTCCATTATTCTGTAACAGTTTCAGAGCATTTAAAGGGGTTGTATCATTTCATTAAATGGTCTTCAGAATAAGGGGACAGTGAAAAGAAGCAAGTTTGCAATTGGATGTCATTTGCAAAGCTGTCTTGTTTTCACAGTCTCCCTTATCTTTGTTTTTTGTAAACACTGTTCCCCAGGGTCGGTCGGATCCCACCTCCTTTCATTTCATTGGCTGCCGGCTCTACTAATTTACATTCTCTCTGGCCCCCGGTCTGCACAGCCAGGAGCTCCACAGTGACACTACAGCTGCTTCTACAGTCAGAAAACAGCAGAATTGTGCTCGGTGCCTAATGCTGCTGTGTGTAAACATAGAAAGGAGACAGATCTGTGCTGCTCTGGATGAGTTCATAGAAGACTGGATTCAACTATAACAAACCTCCATCTGTGAGAGGAGAGGAGATCAGTGCTCTGAGTTCATAGAAGACTGTCTAGACTGAATGCAGGGCTTTAGTATGTAAACAAACAGCTCTTACAAAATAAGACTGGATAGGGAGAGGAACGACACAGTGACATGTGGACAGGGTCTGCTATCCCCTCCCACTGATCTCAAACACACTGACTCGGGAGCGAGCACGAACAGTGAAGGGGGGGATGATGTCATCCTCCTTCAGTTAAGAAACACCCAGCTGGGAGGGGAAGAAACGCCCCTGGATTTGAAGAGCTGAGAACTGAAAGTACAAGTAAACACACGAACTGATGAAGCGATACATCCCCTTTAATGCTCAAATCTGGCAGTTTACAGACTGAAAAGAGTCCAGATTATTCATGAGCAGGTGTTAGCCCCACCTACCCAAGGCTAGCCCCACCCACCTGAGCATTATTTACATGTTTCTATCTATTCAAAGTAATGGGTTAATCAGTTGTTAGGTGGGCGGGGCTAGCCTCAGGTGGGCGGGTCATGAATTAAACTGACTCTTTTCATGACTCTTTTCTGGCTGAAAACTGCAGATTTGAGCATTAAATGCTCTGAAACTCCAGCATCTTACAGAATAAGGGACACGGCGCTGGAAACAGCAGGTCTGACACTGGCTTGTGCTGTCCTCAGCAAGGGGGGCATAACCTATGAGACAGGTTCCCTTTAAACGTTACAAACAATTCAAGGTAGAACAGATGGAACATTACACAACCCATCAGGTTAGTCTCAGGACCCAGTCCTCTTTACAGAAGTTTTCTGGCCAATGTCACTTTACACAATATCATACCTGCTTGTCAGCTTCTACCTTTCATCTGGCAACTACTTTATTTTATGAGACCCTGACCTCAATGGGAACCTTTTTTTTTGTTGGTACTAAGACACATAACAGAATCTTAGGAGAGGAACGAGAGAGGGGGCGTACAGAGCACAGCTCACAGATACAATCTCCTCCTGGGGAGGGAGGGGAAGGAAGAAGAGGAGCACCCCCCTTGAGATTGTGCTGTATCTGTGGTCTAAACCACCCCAGAATCATATTATGCAACTTAAACTATGTACCCTGCAACTCCATAAGAGGGAGCAGGGGATAGAGTTTAGTACTGTCAAGTTTTTTGTAACGTTTTCATTTTTATACAGGTTTTCCCTTTGGACTATGTCGGACTTACTGGACTACATCGGACCAGCATTGGATCCATTTAGTTAATAAAATGGTCAATGAGGGCTGGTGTTGGGGAGTGTTTATTTAAATAAAATGTTTTTGTTGTGGTGTCATTTTTTTTTTTTCCATTTTATTCCAGTGCTAGTAATGGAGGTGTCTGAAAGATTCCTCTCCATTACTAGCACGAGGACTTGGTGTCAGCTAACTCTGGTTTTTTCACCCCCTAAGCCGATGCTTATTATTTCCCCAGTACCCAATACACCAGGGGTACTGGGAAGAGCCAGGTTGCCACCAGAAGTGGGACCATCTAATGTGATGGTCCGGTAATGGGACGACTACGGGCTGGTATTTTTTGGGTGGCAAGAGGTCAATATATCCATGGACATTAACATCCTGATAGTGAACTATTTGTAAAATAACAGCCCTGCAGGGAAAATAGTTTCTTGTTCTGTAACAAAAAAAACGCAGCAGGGAGTGTAATTTTTCAACGACTATTTCCTTAGGCTACGTCTACACAGCAATTTGAAAAAAGTCTTCCAAAATCCGACGACATTTTCACATTGCTGGACCGCACTCAGGGCCGGGACGACGGGTAGGCAGAGGTAGGCGATCGCCTAGGGCGCCTACCTCTGCCTGTCACTTAGGGGAGCAGACAGGGGCCCTGAACCTCGCCAGGCTCCAGGCCGCTGCCATGGGCCTGAAGCGCCGGCAGTCTCTGTTTGTACGTCCGCTGGACGCACATACAGCGGCGGGCTTCTGTGGAGCAGAGAGCGAATGCTCCCTGCTCCACAGACAGTGTCGGACTGGCGCCGGGTCCGACACAGCGGGGCCGCCGGGTCCTCATAGCGCCCCGTGCACTCAGCTGGCAGCGGCGCGATGTAATGACCTCATCACGCCGCTGCCTGTCCTCGGGTGCACAGCGCGTCACAGGCTGTGCACCCGAGGAGCTGCCGGAGGATCGCGCAGCCGGAAAAGAAGACGACAGAAGAGGAGCGCACGGCCGGGAAGCAGGTAAGGTGAGTATTAATGTTGTTATTTTTACCTGTCTTAATGCCACTATATGCCTGCCTGAGCCCCTATTATGCCTGCCTGAGCCCTTATTATGCCTGCCTGAGCCCCTATATGCCTGCCTGAGCCCCTATTATGCCTGTCTGAGCCCCTATATACCTGCCTGAGCCCCTATTATGCCTGCCTGAGCCCCTATATGCCTGCCTGAGCCCCTATTATGCCTGCCTGAGCCCCTATAATGCCTGCCTGAGCCCCTTTAATGCCTGCTTTAGCCCCTATTATGCCTGCCTGAGCCCCTATATACCTGCCTGAGCCCCTATTATGCCTGCCTGAGCCCCTATATACCTGCCTGAGCCCCTATAATGCCTGCCTGAGCCCCTATATGCCTGCCTGAGCCCCTATAATGCCTGCCTGAGCCCCTATTATGCCTGCCTGAGCCCCTATATACCTGCCTGAGCCCCTATCTCTATATGCCTGCCTGAGCCCCTATATGCCTGCCTGAGCCCCTATAATGCCTGCCTGAGCCCCTATATGCCTGCCTGAGCCCCTATATGCCTGTCTGAGCCCTTATATACCTGCCTGAGCCCCTATTATGCCTGCCTGAGCCCCAATAATGCCTGCCTGAGCCCTTATTATGCCTGCCTGAGCCCCTATAATGCCTGCCTGATCCCTTATTATGCCTGCCTGAACCCCTATATGCCTGCCTGAGCCCCTATTATGCCTGTCTAAGCCCCTATATACCTGCCTGAGCCCCTATTATGCCTGCCTGAGCCCCTATATACCTGCCTGAGCCCCTATTATGCCTGCCTGAGCCCCTAAAATGCCTACCTGAGCCCCTATAATGCCTGCTTTAGCCCCTATTATGCCTGCCTGAGCCCCTATATGCCTGCCTGAGCCCCTATTATGCCTGCCTGAGCCCCTATATATCTGCCTGAGCCCCTATAATGCCTGCCTGAGCCCCTATATGCCTGCCTGAGCCCCTATAATGCCTACCTGAGCCCCTATTATGCCTGTCTGAGCCCCTATATACCTGCCTGACCCCCAAACTCTATATGCCTGCCTGAGCCCCTAAATGCCTGCCTGAGCCCCTATATATGCCTGCCTGAGCCCCTATATGCCTGCCTGAGCCCCTATCATGCCTGCCTGAGCCCCTATCTCCCTCCTGAGCCCCTATCTCTATATGCCTGCCTGAGCACCTATATGCCTGCCTAAGCCCCTATATACTGCCTCAGTGCCCCTATATGCCTGCCTGAGCCCCTATATGCCTGTATGAGCCCCTATCTCTATATACCTTCCTGAGCCCCTATATACCTGCCTGAGCCCCTATAGCTATATACCTGCCTGTGTGCCCCTATATACCTGCCAGAGCCCCTATAGCTATATACCTGCCTGAGAGTGCCCCTATATCAATATACCTGCCTGAGAGTGACCCTATATCTATATACCTGCCTGAGAGTGACCCTATATCTATATACCTGCCTGAGTGAGGACACATGTATATACTGCCTGACTGAGAGGGCATATCTATATACCTGCCTAACTGATGGGGACCTATATATACCTGTCTAACTGAGGGACTTATATACCTATGAGTAAGGAGTTGCTGGAAATGTGAGGATTCTAAGATATTTGTGTCCAAATCCTCAGGGACGAGTATTGGCCGGGAGCAATCAGCATGAAGGTGAACCGGATGGAGAAGAAAAGGGAAAGTGAACGACGCTGATCAGAAAATGATGTCTCCGTGAGTTCACTAAATGTAACTGCAGTGTAATCACTTATATGTCTGCAGAGCGTCTACTATACAACTAGTATCTACCACTATATGGTCCCTGTTGGCGGTGGTATATGTCTAAGAGCCTGTGTACAGCTGATAGTCACATGTTGGGGTCGCGTTTGGTCAGGGTCTGGCAGAATTATTTGATCTAGTAATAGTTTTGGGTCTTGGTTTTGTAGGAGTGTTTTTTAGTAACAATCATTCGTCTGGTAGATTTGCTCCATGTATCGGTGGATTATTAGGTGACTGTTATTTATGGGTATTACACTGTCATATGGAGGGGATTGATTTTGAAAACGCAAATTTGTCAGGGCTGATTTTCATTGTGCAGTGAGTGCTATGGGGATGGACGGGATCTATGTGGAATGTGCAGAAAATTAGTGACAGGACCTGGCGCAGGGATGAGAGGAATTAGTGTGGAGGTGCAATTTTTTTGGAGCGAGGGTGGTGGGGGCGCGCCATTGGCTGTACTTGCCTAGGGCACCAAAATGTCTTGTCCCGGCCCTGACCGCACTGCACCACTGTTTTTTCGCATGGACTGTACAGGAATCCGATGATGGTCCAGCGGAATATACTCCACCAGACGGTTTTAGGTTTTGGAAACCCTCAGTAAAAAATCCATGCTGTGTAGACTACAGCACGGATTTTCTATTGAGGGCTACACAGCGCTGGGTATAGTCGGATTTGCGGTGGATTCAATCAGGGCCGGACTGGGAATAAAAATCAGCCCTGGCACAAAGCCCCCACCAGCCCACATACAATATCCGCTTACAAAATTTCCATTGTTCTCGCACCTCGCCACTTTCTAAAATAAACTACACTATAAAGCTGCTTTCACACGGAGAGTTTTCGGTGCATTTTTTATGTGTTTTTGGTGCCTTTTTGTGCAGAAAGGCAGAGCAGTTAATGCTGAACATTTCTGCTCAAAAAATGCACCAAAACCGCTCTGTGTGAGAGCTCCCTAAACACAAGCAAGAAAGAAACAGTGGTGCAGAGAAACCCCTCATCACAGAGTCAGGTGTGCGCTTACTTTACAATCCGGGACAAGCCCACACTGACACTACATAAGCACCAGCATAACCTGCAACCCCACCAATCATATCCCCAGTAGTCAGGTCACCATCACATAAATACAGTACTGATAGAAGTAAAATGACCCCTGACAGCAGGGACTCACAGGACTCACAGGAGACGTCACCTCTGATGGGAGTTGTCTTCTTCTCCTTTTCTTCTCAATCTGGCCCAAACCTCCATGATGTCTTCCCTGATGAGTCGTTCCTTTTATATTTCTTTCTCCATCCAGTACAGCATGCAATGTCCTCTTCTAGTGGTCACTACTCGTCCCTGTAGAATTTACCACAAATACATCTTAGACTCCTCTCTTTTCCAGCACTTTCCTATCAATTCCCCAAACAGCGTATGTTAGACCCGAAAAATTAGAAATTAAAAAATGTCAGATAAGTGGCATGTAAATAGGTAGACCCCCATTAGGTAGGTAAACAGGGCCTTCCTCCATTAATTTGGTAGGTAGACAGGGCCTACCCCTGTAACTAGCCAGGTAGCAAGGGCTGTCCCCAGTTACTAGCCAGGTAGCTGGGGCTGCGCCCAGTAATCAGCCAGGTAACTATGGCTGCCCCCAGTAATCAGCTAGGTAGCTAGGGCTGCCCCCAGTAATTAGCCAGGTATGGCCAGGGGCAGTAATTAGCAGGCAGGGCCAGTAAGTAGGCAGGCAGGGCCAGTAAGTAGGCAAGCAGGGCATCATATAGGTAGGCAGGGGTAGTATACAGCCAGGCAGGGGTAGTATATAGCCAGGCAGGGGTAGTATATAGGCAGGCAGGGCATCATATAGCCAGCCAGGGCAGTATCTAGCCAAGCAGTGTCATCATATAGGCAGGCAGGGCATCATATAGGCAGGCAGGGCATCATATAGCCAGGCAGGGGCAGTATATAGGCAGGCAGGGTCATCATATAGGCAGGCAGGGCATCATATAGGCAGGCAGGGGAGTATATAGCCAGGCAGGGGCAGTATATAGCCAGGCAGGGGCATCATATAGGTAGGCAGGGGCAGTATATAGGCAGGCAGGGGCAGTATATAGGCAGGCAGGGCATCATCTAGGCAGGCAGGGGCATCATATAGGCAGGCAGGGCAGTATAATAGGGGAGGCAGGGCATCATATAGGAAAACAAGGGTAGTATATAGCCAGGAAGGGACAGTATATAGCCAGGCAGGGGCAGTATATAGCCAGGCAGGGGCATCATATAGCCAGGCAGGGGTAGTATATAGCCAGTCAGGGGCATCATATAGGCAGGCAGGGCAGTATATAGCCAGGCAGGGGCATCATATAGGCAGACAGGGCAGTATATAGCCAGGCAGGGCAGTATATAGCCAGGTAGGGGCAGCATAGAGCCAGGCAGGGGCAGTATATAGCTAGGCAGGGGCAGTATATAGCCAGGCAGGGCCAATAAGTAGTTTTAAAAACAATAAAAATCTTACTCACCTGATGCCTTTCCCTCCTCTTCTGTTGGTCTGGAGCAGCAGCTCTCACGCGAGTGGGGGCCGCAAAGCAGGCGCGCGATGACGTCATTACATCGCGCGCCTGCCCCACGTCCTCCTGGGAGCTGAAGAGACGGGATCAATAGATCCCAGCTCTTCAGCCTCGGCCGCTGCCTGCACCGCGCGGTGCAGGCAGCGGCCGTGATGGCTGCATGGCTGGGTCAGTGACCCGGCCGTGCAGCGAGGGGGGCCTATTGGCCCCCTGGCACAGGGGTCCGGTCGCAAATGCGACCATTGCGGCCCCTGTGCGTGCGCCGGCACTCGGGGCCCACCGGGGGGGAAACACCGGCCCCCCTCGGCGGACGATCCGAGCCGGCCCTGCGGCCCGGACCCCAGCGGCCCGCCGGGCAAATGCCCGGTTTGCCCTATGGGCAGTCCGGGCCTGGCTTCAATATACTGAATCCAATGAAAAACCGACCAAAATCCAGTGCTGTGTAGATATAGCCGTAATCTCGCTTAGTAAAGCGAAAATTGGGCGGACATATGTTACATGACCTTCAATTAATATAAATGGATGACATGTAATACTGAGCTATATTTCCCCTCAAGAGAGCATCTGTGTATACTTATAGCTTCCCTGGTTATAATAGCTGATCACTGGATCACTCCCTTATTTTACCATTTACTCCTCCCTTTCATACAGATTATGAGTGAAACTGAATTGCCAAGTCTCATCTTCCATGAGGGATACAAACTCTTCTCACTCCCTGGCATTTCTTGAAGAACTTGTATATAATTACATACATACTGGGGTATCTATATACCTACCTACCAATGGGGGACCTATATACCTACCTAACTACTAAGAGAACCTATATACCTACCAACCCACTGAGAGGCCCTGTATACCTACTTACATACTGGGGGGTCTACATACCTACCCACTTACTGTGTGGCCTATATACCTACCAACCTACTGGGGTGCCCATATATACATACCTACCTACCGTGGGACCTATGCACCTAACCACCTATTTGGGGGGACCTATATCCTTACCTATCAACGGGACCTATTTACATACTGGGAGGCCCTACATACCTAGCTAGTTGAGGACCTATATACCTACCAACCTACTGGGAGGCTCTATATACCTATCTACATACTGGGGGACCTATATAGCTACCCATTTATTGGGGGGACCTATATACCTACTAACCTACTGGGGGCTCATATATACCTACCTACCAAGGAACCTATGCACCTACCTACTGTGGGACCCTAATCCTTACCTACCAAGGGGATCTATTTACCTAACTACTGGGGGTTCTATATACCTTCTTAGCTACTGAAAGTGCCTATATACCTACAGGGGGCCTTATATACCTCCTTACCTTCTGGGGAACCTATATAGCTACCTACTTACTGGGCTCGCCTATATACCTACCTGCATACTTTGGGATGGAGCAATAAGCCTACATACTGAGGGTACCTATATACCTACCTCCCTACTGTAAGAGGCTATATAAACTACCTACATACCTTTCTACCTACTATGGGGGCTCATAATGTATCTATCTTCTGAAGGGACCTATATTCCTACCTACCTACTGGGGGGTTTTACACCTACCTACCTACCTACTAACTACTGAATGAGCCTATATAGCTACCTACTATTGGGTCATATAACTCTACCTACTGAGGGGTTCTATGTGCCTAGTTAATTACCTAATGCAGTGCCTACATACCTAACTACATTCTTAATGGGTGGACTATATACCTTCCGACTGGGGGAGGGTCTATAGACCTTCTTTGTGGGGCCTATATAGGAATGATGAGTGACTCCCCATCCCGCACAGCAGGCACTCATCTTACCTATAATAGAAAAGCGGGTTGCTGTGGAGGATGGGGGCATCATCATGCTTTCCTGGATACTGGGTAGCTTATCCAGCCTATATATGTGTGTAGAGTTTTTTATTATGTGGTGATCACATTTGGTCATGGTCTGGCAGTAATATTTGGCCCTTTGGGTCTTGGAATTGAGTGTTTTTCTTTAGTAACAATAATACATATGGTACATTTGCTACATGTATAGGTGTATTATTTTATTCTTATATGGTAGTATGCTTGGGAATGGAGGATGCTGTAATACAGTCGCATTGTTAGGACTTGGGTCAGTGAGTTTGAGTTCTTGCTGGTTATTTTACTTAGTAGAGATGTAACAGTACTGCTATATGTTTCGTAATAGACAATTATATCCTGCGCTCATACTAATGTCACCTGTAATATATTGCATATTGCTGGAAAGGTGACAGCCTGCTATGTTTAGGCTTTTGCAGTGAAAACCTGTAATTACAGAGTTATAGGGAGTGACAGCAGGATTGAATCTATGTGTAGTATTTCCATCTCATGTGTTGTTTATTAGCTCAACCCCTTATTGACCAGGCCTAGAAAAGCTTTACAAGAGTTACCCAGCTCAGGATAGAATATGTGTAAATGGGAGCAGGGTGTGGTAAAAAAGTTGTACTTCCATCCTGGGTCCCCTGCTGCTCTGATGTCCCCCGGGACTTGCTGCTCTGCACTTCTAATGTTATATGTCAACACAATGGAGGTGCCCGCTGTCCATTGTAAATAAATGGAAAGTAAGCATCTCCAGTGTGTCACGACAAGACACTGGAAGTGAAGAAGAGCAGGGCTCAGGCACTTTAGAGCAGCAGGGGACCTAAGAGGTGAGGGCAACTTTTTTTTTTTTTTTTTTTACTCCAACCTGGCCCCATGTATACATAATTGTTCCTCTCTGCAAATTGGGCGACTATTGGAGAGGCATATTTACAGCCCTATTTGGAGATTGTCCTAATCTGGTGGCGATTGTGAAACTACTGTGGATGTAGAATAATATGAGTAACGTTTTCTGAGCACATTGATACTGGACTGAGTATTTCCATTGAGACTTGAGACTAACCGTGAGATGGCTTAGTATATTTTGCAATGTTTTAATAAATGTTATGCTTTAGGTTGGGTAAGAATTCCTGCAGAGTAAAGTTTCTTATTGTCTGATCAGATATAGTAAATGGTATCCTGTATGTGGTATGTATTATTGTAGTGATCCCACCTCAGATATTCATGGCGTAAATGTCTGATAGATGTGAGTTGCCTTGCCCCATATCCTTATTTGTGGTGCAGCGAACCAAGAGGTACCGGCATACAGTGACCATACAGTGTTGGATACCAGCTGTACACAGGCTCTGCAGACATATAAGTGATTACAGTAAAGTTATATCTAGTGACTCACAGGAGACGTCTCTGAAGAGTTGTTCTCTTCTTCTTCTTCTCCTCCACCTGTCCCAGACGACATGACGACTTCTCCCGGCCACGACTTCACTGTAGATTTTACAAAACAAACATCTTAGACTCCTCACTTTATCAGCGCTTCTCTACCAATTCCTATCTCTATAGAAACTCCCCATCTATAGCACCTCATATGGTAGCCATGTAATATGCCCACTGTAGCCAGATAGTAGCCCCTGTAGCCAGGTAGGTATAAGCCCCCTGTAGAAAGTAGTTGCCCCGTGTAGCCAGGTAGATGCCCCGTGTAGCCAGATAGTTGCCCCTGTAGCCAGATAGCTGCCCCTGTAGCCAGATAATAGCCCACTGTAGCCATGTAATACCCCCTGTAACCAGATAGCTGCCCCTGTAGCAATTTAGCAGCCCCCTGTAGCCATGTCATAACCCCCTGTAGCCAGATAGTTGCCCCTGTAGCCATACAGCTGCCCCCTGTAGCCAGATAGTAACCCACTGTAGCCATGTAATACCCCCTGTAGCCAGATTGTTGCCCCTGTAGCCATTTAAGAAATACTACAAATTCTATATGAACAGAGAATTTATACCAATATATCACTGCAAATAATAATCCCTGTTAAAACATAACTTTTACTAGACTATTTAAAATATTAATATCTAAACCCCTATATATTACCACTTACAGCATACTGTGCACTATCTGCCAGTGGAGTAATCGCCCCGATAAAGAGCGGCTCCGCTTTAATGACAGACAATATCACTACATGCGTGTATAAACACCTTTTAAATCCCAGCTATCCCGACGCGTTTCCCCCATACAATTCTAGGGTTCATCAGGGGATTCAAAATTTCTCTCACTGTGGAAAAAGAATACGCTATATACAACGCATATACTACAACACATGTACTTCCAGATTAGATAAGTGAACTGATACTTAGCTCCAGTGCTGCCAGGTATAATGACGATAGTTCCCGCAGCACTGGAGCAAAGTATCAGTTCACATATCTAAATTGGAATTACATGTGTTGTAGTATATGCGTTGTATATAGCGTATTCTTTTTCCACAGTGGAGTGAAATTTTGAATCCCCTGATGAACCCTAGAATTGTATGGGGGAAACGCGTAGGGATAGCTGGGATTTAAAGGTGTTTATACACGCATGTAGTGATATTGTCTGTCATTAAAGCGGAGCCGCTCTTTATCGGGGCGATTACTCCACTGGCAGATAGTGGACAGTATGCTGTATCATCTAGGTATGCAGTGGTAATATATAGGGGTTTAGATATTAATATTTTAAATAGTCTAGTAAAAGTTACCCTGTAGCCATTTAGCAGCCCCCTGTAGCCAGATAGTAGCCCACTGTACCCAGGTAGCTGCTCCCTGTAGACAGATAGTAAACCACTGTAGCCAGATAGTAACCCCTGTAGCCAGATAGTAGCCCACTGTAGCCATGTAATACCCCCAGTAGCCAGGTAGTTGCCCCTGTAGCCATTTAATACACCTCATAGCCAGGTAGTTGCCCTGTAGCCATGTAATACCCCCCATAGCCAGGTAGTTGCCCCTGTAGCCATGTAACACCCCTATAGCCAGGGAGTTGCCCCTGTAGCCATGTAACCCCCCCCATTGCCAGGTAGTTGCCCCTGTAGCCATGTAACACCCCTCCCCATAGCCAGGTAGTCACCCCTGTAGCCATGTAATACCCCCCATAGCCAAGTAGTTACCCCTGTAGCCATGTAATACCCCCATAGCCAGGTAGTTGCCCCTGTAGCCATGTAATACCCCTCCCCCATGTAGCCAGATAGTTGCCCCCTATAGATAATGATAATAAAATAATAAAAGCTTATCTCACCAGGTTCCCTGCAGCGCGGCCAGGCCCTATTTGTTGCTATATATGAAGTACTGGCTTTTTGGGTGCTGGAATAAATCTATATTTGCAAGATACAATACAGATCACTCTGCGGGTTCACAGAGTTCGTCCCATGCACCTATTCCCAGAGGGCCAAGTCTGACTGGGGAGCAGAGTAAACTCCATGTATGTACCGATCATTAAAGGGGTTGTCTCACTACAAAGAATAGCTTTCAAGATGTAGGGAACACTAAATGAAGTTTTCCAAATATATTGCGTTGTTCATCTTTTTTTGTTAAGGAGCTGCAAGTGATTTTATCACCTTCTGTGCTCTCTCTGGTTCCCCCAGTGACCGACCTGTGTACGCCTTCTCCCCTGCTGTTTGTTCTATCTGATAGCAGGGAGTGAGGTCATCACACAGGTCTTAGCCAGTAGTGTTAGAGCTTGTGTGTTATTGCCAAATGATACTTGAACCGGGGTTTTGGCCGTTAAAGTAGAAAAGGAATCGTGGATCTAGAGCGCTAGGAAGGGAACTAACAAGAAGCAATAGTTCTTCTTGTAGAAGATTTTATTGTAACATCAATCAATGTTACAATAAAATCTTCTACAAAGAAGAACTATTGCTTCTTGTTAGTTCCCTTCCTAGCGCTCTAGATCCACGATTCCTTTTCTACTTTAACGACCAAAACCCCGGTTCAAGTATCATTTGGCAATCTTCTACCCTCGGCGTCCCACGTGGAGCCCCAGGCGGGATCGTTCCGGAGCTGCTTTCGTGGACGTACAACCTTGGGCTTCTGTGCCACACACTTTTTAGCGAGCTGTACCGCGACATCGTACAGCAGAAATTAGGTGAGCACTGTACTTACTGTCCAGGTTGTTTTTGTATTTTTAGCAAGAATTCAACTGCGCTTGCGGTTTCCAGCCCCTCGATTCCCCCCACGGATATTGCTTACCTGAGGGAGAATATCACGCTTCTTTCAGCTTGTGTGTTATCTGATCTTTCAGACAAAAGACTAATTACTGTTTCCATTAGCTCAGAAGCTTCTCCGGACCTCAGAGAAGGTAATTTATTTAATCTAGACTGATAAACAGAGAAGTCTGAATACAAGGAACTCATATGCTAATTATAGACAGCTTGACCAGGAAGTGACAGAGCCAAGCAGCATTATTTCATTCATGCATCCTATGAAACTTTGAGATGAGACAACCCCTTTAAAAGCTACATCTTATTCTGCCAAAAATAATGCTCTCATATGACTATGTAGATGAAAAAAAATCTCTGCAGAGCTAGAGGGTTAACTGCATATAAAACAGCAGAATCAGCTGAAGACAGGAAAAAAAGGCATCAAACTACAATAAGTGATAAAATGCACAGGACTGTCATGCAATCATGTTGGAGCGTCTTTCCTTAGGATGCGTTCCTTGTGTCTTCCAAGACCCAGTCCAGCCTTCCTCCTGTACAGAAGGTGGAACAAATCACCATTGTCACCCTCTCCAGGCCACGAGCCGCTGCTTTATCTCACATGCACATCACATTTCACATGCAATCAAGGACAAAGGGACACTGCTCTCACCGGGCCGATATGAGTTTTCCGTTTAATTAAGTTTAACATTAGACACAGTGGATTGAAAATAGTGACCTCTAATCTTCAAGGTCACAAGCCTCTCGGGATGAATCCATCCAACTAAGTTGTGTGACAAAGTGTTGTCTTAAAGAGTCTTTCCAGTTTAGAAACCCTATTTTCTTATTCCTTTATTAGGAAATTGTGAGTTAATAGAGAGGATAAACCATGTTCAAGAACCTTATCTCTTGGCCAAAGAGGAGACAAGTTACAAAGAGCATCTCTTGCTCTGATGGACCTATCCTGTCCTGCATTAACCAGATAACCCACAATTCATTTCAAGTTACTAACCATGAACTACACGGCTCTCCATAACCTCTCTCCTCCTTATATCTCCGCCTTAATCTCCAGATATCTCCCCTCACGCAATCTCCGCTCCTCTCAGGACCTTCTTCTCTGCTCTCCTCCTATCAGCTCCTCACACAACCGTCTCCAAGACTTCTCCCGTGCTTCCCCCACACTCTGGAACTCACTGCCCCAAGACATCAGACTCGCCTCCACCTTCACCAGGTTTAAAAGCAACCTGAAAACCCATTTCTTCAGGAGCCTATAACCAACAATAACCCTGCTGCCACTGTGCTACCCCACAAATATGTCTGCCCCTCACCTCCTGTCTCTTTCCTCCTCCACTGTAGATTGTAAGCCCTCGTGGGCAGGGTTCTCTCCTCCTCTGTGCCAGTTGTAAGTCATTCATTGTTATCATTGTACTTGTTTGACATATGTTATGTATGTAACCCCCCCTTACTGAATGTACAACGCCCTGGAATCAATGGCGCTATAAAATAAATAATAATAATAACCCATTGATGTGGATGGGCACTGTGTAATGCGTTATTTCTCCTGTGGTGGAGCTGTAGGGAACACTTAGAGGGAGTTCACACGGTGGGTTCTAGGCGTGGAATATCAACAATGAAACGACCCGAACTGCCCGAGTCGGATTTCTGCCTCAGGCACTTGACCCTGTACAATGCTGAGTGCTTGCTTGCCATAAGGCCCCACTTAACCTTACTACAAGGACCTTCCCTTTCCATTGTCTGCTTGTAGCCAATCCCTGCAAGAAAGACCCTGGCCACTGTCTGGATTGAATTGGCCACAGCAGCCGTTTTATTAACAAAAATTACAACATAAAAGTAACGGGTATGGTAGTGGCAGTGGTAGAAGCCACGCCAGGGAGCGGAGTCTAAGTAGGTCCGGTTTTCACCAGGGCCCGCTGCAAAGCGGGAAGGACTTGCTGCGGCGGATTGCTACCCCTGACGTGACTTGCTTGCGGTGGCAGCCGAGATGTTGTGCGGTACAGAATCGTGAAGCAGGCTCGTAGTCGGGGACAGGCAGAAGGTCTGGACAGGCGGCAGTGGTTCGTAGTCGGGGACAGGCAGAAGGTCAGAGCAGGCGGCAGTGGTTCGTAGTCGGGGACAGGCAAAAGGTCAGGACAGGCGGCAATGGTTCGTGGTCAAGGGATGGAGGCAGAAGGTACGGTACACAGTAGACGAACAAGATACTAAGGAACGCTTCCTCTCTAGGCACAGGGCAGTATCGATTCGGTAGGGTGCTAAGGAAGGGGCAGGGCTTAAATAAGGTCAGCGCCCGGTGAGACCAATTACCGGTGCGCTGTCTCTTTAAATTTGCCTGTAGTGCCGCGGGACGGAAACAGGTGCGTGGCGAGGTAAGTGGGACCCGGAGCCGCCAGAGCACCCGCAGCCTGACAGCGGACGGGACGGAGGTGCGGGTGTGCCTGCGACCCGACACAGGGGTCGCAGGGACACCCGTAACAATAAATAATCCAATTTTAATGGTAAAGAATAGATATAACGAAAAAATAAGAAATTTGTGCTCACCGTTCATCAAAATCTCATGGTGGATCCACGAATGTCCGAACAGTGCCTTGGAAGAGCTGCCTGTCAGACACAGGCAATGCAAATAGCAAAATTCAAAAGGTTCCAAAAAGCCTCCAGCACCGAAAAATAATTAAAACATTTTCTTAATCCATATTACATTGGTTCAGGGTAGATGGTTGGGAGTACCCTGGATTAAAGGATATGTTTTAATTATTTTTCAGTGCTGGAGGCTTTTGGGATGAAAAGAATAGATATCTATATGAATGTATATATCTCACTGTCCATACAGATATCAAATACCCAAACTCCATGAACATGTAACGGATGGAGCTGAGGCCTTTGGAGTGAAGAGATCTGGCGACCAAATACCCCTGAAGGAGAAAAAACACCATTACCTCCAGCCCTACTTCACTGGCTCGGAGGCCCCAAAAGCCTCTATTGATGGCTCAACCATATCTGCTCTTCAGGGATACCAACCTTAAAGAGCCCACCTCTTCTAGATCCCTTCCCAATAACCAAAAACACTGAGGGAATCATACCCTGAATAACTCCCTCACCAATATTCTTCCACTCACTCCAAGGACCCCAACCACCACTGGCCACTATGACATCCGCAGAACCAAGATACACAGAACATTGCCCTTCTTTAACATCCCAACTAACCCAGGCTGAGACTACCGAAAAGGAAAAAAGAGGGCGGGAGGGCGGGATTACCTCGCATGTGCTGCGCTGACTGCTCTACCGGGCGCCAAGTGAGGTCTATTTATAGCTTTCCCCGGATGCCCCTTCCTTCCCCCGCCGCTTGCACGATGCACCCGCATGTCAGGTCATGCCGTGCCTCCCCTCTAGGAGCCGGTATGGCACGGTCCTTTATTATTACCAGTGCACCGCCCACGTCAATTCGTTGATGGCACAGACAGTACGCGCCGATAAGCACTCCACTGCCTGAATGACGACACTGATTTCGCAGAGGGTACAGTGTTAAATACTGTACACTTGGCCTGGGCGGTGATTCTGGGTACAGAATCTGCTCCCAGAATCAATGTCTAAACCCGCCGTGTGAACTTTCAGGCTTTCAAATAGAGTAGAGCTTATTGCTAGGAGTCCCAGCAGAGGAACACTCTGGAATCAGCTTATTGTTAATGAACCCTTCTTTCAGATGGGAACTGTCAAAGTGGAGAAACCTTTTTAGGGCCTCCGCTTTGGACAGTTCTTTTCTGTTAGAATAGACCCAAAAAAATAATTGATCACTGATTATTTTGCACCAGAAACCCGCAATGATTGCTGTGATTTGCGCACTGTTTTAGCGCGTCTTCCGCTTTCCACACCTAGAAAACTCTCCAGTTCATTTTCATTGATACCTATGGAAAACACTTTGTAGTAGTTTTGATGCGGTTGCTCCACATGTTTTTTGCACTTGTTTTCAGTGCTGAAAAAGAAGTGACATGTCACTTCTTGAAGTTTTTTGTACAAGTTAAATCCCCAAAGGAAACAATGGGGATCAGATTTTCACTGTGGAAATGCCTCACAATACGCTCCATACTTTGGGTGAGGCATTTACGTGGTGAAAATAGGATCCCCATTGCTAACAAGCATGAAAAATTCACGTGAAAACCTTGTTGTGTGAACTACAACATGCTTTTCCATAAGAATCAATGAAAAGGAACTGGGGGAGTCTTCTAGGCGTTTTGGACACTATTTTGGCCATGGAAAATGCGCCAAAACAGCAGCGAAAATAGCATTCAAAACAGTCGTGGAACATACCCTAAGGGCGACATGTATGTATGGGCCCTGTTCTCTACATTTATAATCAGGCGCATTATCGGGCGCCCTCAGCATTTCATAATGCACCTGAGATCGGGGGGTGTGTTGGGTGCGTGTCGCACCTCAACCGCTTGACTCTACACATTTATGACGGGAGGACGGCAAAACTGGGCGCATTACTGCTGGAACAGGTAGACCAAGTTACAAATGGTTTACCTGAGCCTGAAGTGTCACTTTGTAGCTAGAAAGCACTAAGTCTATGCCCCGCAGTAGAACAGTTCATAGATTCAGGCACATTTTACGATACTAATGCATGCAAAAAAATTGTCGTCTGGGTGCCAAAATACATACGTCACCCTATGTGTTCCATTTACCTACTGCACCAACACAGGAGGAAGCAAGCATTACACAAGGCTCATTGAAATCAATAAGTTGTGAGTGTAAGGGATGGATTTTTAAAGTCCTCCAAAGTGAATGACACTCTTTGTAGTTGCTCTTCACTTAAGCTCAAATGGGTGTTCCCAGGTAGTCTAGGAGCATTCTTGAGTAGTTTGGGGGCATTCCCAGACCATAAAGAGTAGATTATGCAAACTTTAGCCCCCATCTCTTGTTAAATTGTGCATGTCTGCTCTAAACAAACCCTTTCTTAAAATTTATTGTAGCCTGTAGTGATTTTATAATGAAAGTCAGTACTTGAGGTGCCTGGGTCCACCAGTGGAGATGATTCTTGTGGCCCACCAGTGGAGATGATTCTTGTGGCCCACCAGTGGAGATGATTCTTGGGATCCACCAGTGGAGATGATTCTTAGAGCCCACCAGTGGAGATGATTCTTGAAGCCCAGCCAGTGGAGATGATTCTAGGGTCCCGCCAGTGGAAGTGATTATTGTGGCCAACAGTGAAGTTGATTCTAGGGTCCCACCAGTAGAGTTGATTCTTGGGGCCCACCACTAGAGATAATTTTTTTTGACTAACCAGTGAAGATAATTCTTGGGGCCCACCAGTGGAGTTGATTCTTGGGGCCCACCAGTGAAATTGATTATCAGGGCCTACCAGTGGATTGATTATTGGGGACCACCAGTGGAGTTGATTCTAGGGTCCCACCAGTGGAGTGAATTCTTGGATCCCATCAGTGGAGTTGATTCTTGGGGCCACCAGCGGAGTTGATTCTTGGAGCCCATCAGTGGTATTGATTATTGGGGCCCACCAGTGCCAAATGATTTTTTTAGGCTAACCAGTGAAATCTCATATCACTACGTCATACATGCTTAGTAGCTTTCACAAATATTTAGAATAATCAGCATAATTAGAGGTGTGATTTTAGTACTGACCAGGAAAGATGCTTATTAATGATTATTAATGAGTTGATTGTTATAATACATGAATAATTATAGGAGGTGTTACTAACACAGATGACTAAAAAGGTATTAACCAATAGAAATATATCTGTTTTGCATAGATTGCTCATAGTTAATAAAACTGCTTGCCAAGCTTTCAATAAAGGAGAAAAGATACACCGACATTTTGGGAAATGTCTCTTGTTCTTTCGGCAATGTATGTGCACATACACTTTTGAGGTTGATTTTAGTAATTTGGACACGCAAAAAAAGCTGGGGGATATTTTAGATTCCCATAACAAGATAATTCTTGGGGCCCACCAGTGGAGATGATTATTGGGGCCCACCAGTGGAAGATGATTCTTGGCGCCCACCAGTGGAAGATGATTCTCTGGGTCCACCAGTGGAAGATGATTCTGGGGCCCCCCCAATGGAGTGAATTCTTGGATCCCACCAGTGGAGTTGATTCTTGGGGTCCACCCTACAGCTATTGTACACGACTGCACATGGCTCTTGCACTCTATCTCTACCTTACTCCCTGAAAAGCAGGCACAGGCCTTCCATGGCTAGGGGCCGCCATGTCCAGGAGCCCACTGCTGTTTTCCCCTGATCCCCTGTGGGCTACTCCGAGTCTACTAATGTAGATTGTAGCTCTCAGGCGGCACTGTCTCGCATGTCACTATTGCCTCCTGCTGACTCTTGATCTGCGCAGACTGTGATTTGCTGTATTGCATTGTGGGAAATGCAGTGCTTACAAAAGACACCATAGAACAGAAGAAGGTGAAAAACAGCAGTATCACCTGTTGCATAGGATGGCACAATAAACTTCATCTAGACACCCACAGACATTTTTTTACTGTCTTGGCACCGACTAGAAGTGGGTGTCACCTTATGCTTTCAGTAATATAGAGTGATGATTTTAACTCTGCTCCAATTGCTGCTAAGGGTTTGGACACCACCCTTGGCAGATCTTTTGTCTGTCCTCATGATCTGAGTGATGTGCTAGTTAGTTATTCGGGGAGCACCTTTCCAGTCAGGTCACAGAACTTGGTGGCACAGTATCCTGAGGACATGCCCTAATGCCCCAATCTGCCAGCTGAACACCATCCTGAGCTCCTGCACCAGCACTAAGGTAAGACTGCTCCCCATAGCCATCATGGTCTCAATTATCTGGGTTTCCATTTTAACCCCATCAGGACTGACCTATTTAGGATCATAAGGACCAAACAATTTTTTCCTCTCTTTCATAACTGCCCTCCACGAACCACAACATTTTCCATTGTATGAGGGCTTGTTTTTTATATGGTGAATAGTATTTTTTTTTTATACTTTGGGGGTACATATATCATTTTTTGGGAAGAGATAAAAATAATCAGCAATTCCACTATTGTTATTACAATTTCATTTTTGTTTTATCATTCGAATCACATGATAACATTATTCTTTGGGTTATTTAGTTATGAGAAAAGACAGCCTTGGGGGGGACATAATAAATATATATAAATAAATATATTAAAGGTCAATATAGAGATCTCTCCCAAGATCTCTTTATACACAGGTTTGTTCTTAGACAAGAGGCATCCTCTACGTCTTGAGGTAAAAGAACGTTTCTTGCATAAACATAGAAAGGGATTCTTTACTGTAAGAGCAGTGTGGACTGTGAAAATCTCTGCCAGAGGACTTATCATGGTGAATTCATCTAACAGAGTTAATAAAGGGTTGGATGCATTTCTAGATGGAATTATATAACAAGTCTTATGTGCACCGGGATTCTGGAGAAGGGCTGGTTACATTTTAGTGATGTAATAAAATTACAAGTTTTATAAATGACTAGGATTTATGGAGAAGCGGTCTGGATAATTCTAGATTGGTAATATATAACAAGTTATAGTGTCCAAGGATTCTGGAGAAGGGTCTGGATACATTTCTTGATGTAATAATTTAACAAAGTTATAGTGACCAGGTTTAGGGAAGGGTCTGGGGGACATTTTAGATGTAAAATAGAACAAAGTTATAGTGCGGACTTCTGGTGAAGGGTCTGGGTTACAATTTCTAGATTGTATATAATATAACATGTTATATGACGAGATTCTGGCGTAGGGTGGATAAATTTCTTGATGATATATAATTTAATCTAGCTGTAGTGTCCAGGATTCTGGAGAGGGTATGTTTACATTTTCTTTATATAATAATATAACATGTTATAGTGACAGAAGGGTCTTTTATGCTTTTATGTCTGATAAACAGAGAAGTCTGAATACAAGGAGCTCATATGTAATTACTGAACAGCTTGTCCAGGAAGTGACGAGCAAGCAGCATTATTTCATTCATGCATCCTATGAAACTTTGAGATGAGACAACCCCTTTAAGTGACTCTTTGGTGATTTTTGTGACAATGATGGGACTATTTTCAGTACTTTAACCCCTTAACACACCATGATATACAACTACATCTATGAAGTCATGTATGCACAGGAGCTGTACCCGCCTGATTGCTGTGGGAGCCAAGCAGTGACTGACAGTGTTCCTCACTATGAGAACTGTGACTCTGTGGAATAGCCGCCTGAGGAGCTGGTCACAGCAGAAACAGTTGAGGGTTTCATGTATGGCGTAGATTCCTTAACTGTTACTAAAGACTATGTATTAATAAGTAGCACCAATATAAAAATGTTCTAGTTCATGTCTGATGGTATCTCTGGGACACTGTTTTGAATCTTCCCTTAGAGATGTTTGGTTCTTGTATTTTGGGTTTCATAGACTTTTAAGGGGGGATACAAAACTAAAAAATAATCTTCATTATCTTCTTTATCTTCCGCACATTTTCCACCTTGTTGAACTTTATGGACAAATGTCTTTTTTCAACCGTACTATGTAACTATGACAGACGGGCTTCTCCTGTAACATCTGGAATATCTCCGATCCCAGCTGATTCATCCCTTAGATGCCACAGTCAATAGCAACTGCAGCATTTAAAGGGAACCTGTCACATAGGTTATGCCCCCCTTGCTGAGGACAGCACAAGCTAGTGTCAGACCTGCTGTTTCCAGCGCTGTGCCCCTTATTCTGTAAGATGCTGCAGTTTTAGAGCATTTATCACTCAAATCTTATTCATGAGTAGGTGTTAGCCCCACCCACCAAAGGCTAGCTCCACCCACTGACAGTTATTCACATGTTTCTACCTATTCAAAGTAATAGGTGAGACAGTTGAGGTGGGTGTGGCTAGCCTCAGGTGGGCGTGGCTAGCCTCAGGTGGGTGGGGTTTGAAAAAAACCTGACTCTTTGCATGACTCTTCGAATGAAATGAACCATTAAATACACGAAAACTGCAGATTTGAGCATTAAATACACGAAAACTCCAGCATCTTACAGAATAAGGGGCACAGCGCTAGAAACAGTAGGTCTGACACTGGCTTGTGCTGCCCTCAGTAAGGGGGGTATAATCTATGTGACAGGTTCTCTTTAAGTGGTTTGACAGTGGTTGCTTTAATAATACCATGCAGTACTCAATCAATGTCGGGACCAGTCATTTTGGTGCCATGGGCACATAAAGCAAATGGAGCTCCCTCTCCACACAGCTCCCCACCCCCCAGGAAAAATTCCTGGTCCTGACCTAGTGCACAGTGCTATCAGCTGCATGCTCCCCAGTTAAGTGAAATGGAATAAAAAACGGAATTGCACCATTTTTTTTGGAGGGGGAGGTGCAGTATAAATGACATGTTATCTTTACTCTGCAGGTCAGTGCGATTTCTAGTTTTCAATACATATTTGTGACTTTCTTTTTTTATTTTTATTGCAAATTTTGGGGGAAACAAGTGACTAGAAAAAAAACCAATCACAATTTTGGTGCTGGTTATTTTATGGCATTCACTGTGTGGGATATATAAGGTTGTATATTAATAGATTGGACTTTTACTCATGTATCAGAACCAATTCTGCTTATTTTTTTTACTTTAACCCCTTCACGACCTTGGCCGTATCCATACGTCCAGGTGGTTTGGGGGTTAACGCACCTGGACGTATGGATACGTCCTGAGGATCGCGCGAACTCTAAAGCAGAGTTCGCGCGATCGGCGCGGGGTGTCAGCTGTATATTACAGCTGACCATCCCCGGGCGTCAGCCCCGACCATCGGGTCGAAATTAACAAAGAGGAAGCAGGAGGAGATCGCTCCTCCTGCGTCTCTGTCGGCAGCAGCAGCGCACGGAAATCGGGCGATCCGTGCAGCCCCTGCCCTCGACAGAAGCACGGAAAGGCATAGATTGCCTCCGGGTTGTCTGTGACGTCACGATGCCGGCCTGCCTTGGCTAGCCGGTTTCGTGATGACAGTTGTATAGGAACCAGTCTAGCAACAAGCTATGTACTGTTCCCTTTGTGAGAGATCTAAGATTTTGAAATTTGGAGATTGGCAATGTAAAGTCTTCTGACTGCACGATCGCATCAGCTGTAGTGGAGTATCCTCTCTCCATAGTCATTAGCATAAAAACACAGGTTCAGCAATGTAAGTGTGAATAAAACGCATTTATGTAGTTCCTTAAAAACATACAAAAAAATCTTGGTGACAAATTAGGCTACTTGCGTGAAAAAAATAAAGTCCGAGCCAGTAAAGGTCCAATCCATGGGTAAAACTTGTGGGTCCAGCGGTCTCCTGATGCACGGAGCCAAGTGGCTCCGGCATCGGGAGACCGCTGGAGCGCCACGTTGTACCATGGATTTGGGACCTTGACTGGTACGGACTGTCAGTTTTTACGCAAGTAGCACAAATTTTGGCACCAAGATCTAAAGATCTCTCATTCAAATCCCCTATGGGGAAAAGTAAAAAAATAACGTGAAACAGTGAAAAAAAAAGTTAAAAAAAGTGAAAAACATGTAAAACACAAACACAAAAAATAAAATACAAATACGTACACCGCCCTTTTCCCCTTTACAAACGCCAATCGCCCCAAAAATGATCAAAAATAAATAAAGTACCCATATTTGGTATCGCCGCGTGTGTAACGACCTGCCTATAAATCTGTCATTTTTAATTAACCGTACTGTAAAACGCGGGGTAAAAAAAAACAAAAAAAAAATCAGAATTAAGATTATTGTTCATCCGCAGCACATAAAATGGAATAAAAAGCGTAAAAAACTCCTAAAAAACGCCAAGTTGTACCAATTAAAACGTAATTCATCCCGAAAAAAAAAAGCCTCATACAGCTTGTATACGGAAAAAATAGAAAATGTATAGCTCTCAGAAGGGATAGCAATGCATAAATATTGTTTTACACACTAAAAAACTTTTCTTTTTTTTTTTAAAGTGCTTCAGGTTAAAAAAAAAACTATATAAATAGGGTATCGCCCATAATCGTAGCGCCCCAAAAAAAAGGGGTAAAGCTAATTTTATCACGGATACTGCACGGTGACCCCTTGTTAAAAATAAAAATAAAAAACACTACTAGGATTGCAGTATTTTCTTCACCCTGGCCTCCAAAAAATGGATTTAAAAGCGATCAAAAAAGCCTTGCCCCCCCAAAAATGATACTAATAAAAACGTCAATCATCTTGCAAAAAAAACAAGCCCCTACACAGCTCCAAGCACAAAAAAAATTTTAAAAGTTATGGCTTCGGACTATGGCGATGCAAAAACGTATTTTCCTGGTTGAATAAAGTGTTTTTATTGTATAAAGCAGTAAAACATAAAAAAATATACAAATTGGGTATCGGTTTGTAAATCGTATTGACCTGCTGAGTAAAGCTACCATGTCATATATACCGTACAGTGCCCCGCTATAAAAAATAAAAATTAAAAAACTCTACCAAGATTGCTGTATTTTTGTTCAAAACATCTCACAAAAACCTTAATAAAACATCGCATGATATTCACCACATAATGGTACCATTAAAAACTTCAACTCATCCCGCAAAAACAAGCCCATACACAGCTGCACACAGCAAAATAAAAAATTTATGGCTGTCAGAATAGGACAACATAAAAAACGCAATTTTTTATAGACGTATTTCTACTGTGTAAAGTAATAAAACAAAAAAAAAACTATATAAAATCTATATCATTGTAATTGTACTGACCCCATAGTAAAGTTATAACATCATTTACACTTCACGGCGAATGCTGTAAAATTGAAACTAAAAAAACAATTACCGACCTGCCTTCCCCCCCCCATTTTCATTGCACAATGCTAAAAAAAACTATGTAAAACCTGTGTGCCTAAAATGCAGAATACATCCCAATATGAGAACCCAGATGGGTGATGAAACCAAAATGGGGCGACTTTTGGAAGGTTTCGCCTATTATGCAACTTTGGGGGCTATTCAAATGCGACATGGCCCCCACCAAATCTTGCATTCCAAAAAGCCAAATAGCCCCTCCTCCCTTATACGCCCTGCCATGAGCCCAAACAGCAGTTTACACCACAGGGTAGGGTATTCCCGAAT
Source organism: Phyllomedusa bahiana (assembly GCA_025379985.1). Lineage (NCBI taxonomy): Eukaryota > Metazoa > Chordata > Amphibia > Anura > Hylidae > Phyllomedusa > Phyllomedusa bahiana. The sequence goes on from JAODAL010020051.1 coordinate 50,251, forward strand.
TGGAAGAAATTGCTTAACAACGTTTTAGGGTTCTTTTTTCCGGATTCCTTGTATATATGAAACATTTCAAGCTAAAAATTGAAAAATTATTGGAAAAAATGTTTTTTAATTTTCACACCCTTATGCTAAAAAAAATTTTGTGAATCACTGTGGGGTCTATATACTCAATGCATCCTGGATATATTCCTTAAGGGGTTGTTTCCAATATGCGGTCTATTTAGGGGTGTTTATTAAGTTTTACCCACTTAGGGTGTCCCCAAACCTGAAATGGCGCTAAATAAAAATCGTATTGAAAATGAGACCCCAGGGGTATAGTAGGTGCTCCTCCTATTTCTGGGGCTTATGGGTGACCCAAAAAATGCACTAGGGCCACATAGGGGGATATCTCAAAAAACGAGACCTGGGGGAATTGATATTAAGTTGCATTTACCTAGTCACATTTACCGTTTTTCCAGTGAATAATGGATAAATATTGAAAATCTGCAAAAAAGTGAAATTTTGAAATTTCACCTCCACTTTACTTTAATTTCTGTGAAATATCTAAAGGGTTATCAACTTCCTAAATAGTGTTGTAAATACGTTAAGGGGTCTAGTTTCTCAGATGGTGTCACTTATGGGGGTATCTAACATGCAGGCCCCTCAAAGCCATGTCAGAACAGGAGTGGTCCCTAAAAAAATGTATATTGCAAATTTTCTTGAAAATGTGAGAAATTAATACTAATTTTCTAAGCCCTCTAATGACGTAAAAAAAAAAAAAAAAAAAAAAGACATTTAAAAAATGATGCCAACCTATAGTGGACATATGGTAGATGCAAGTTATAAACTATTTTTTGGGGAATAATTATCTGTCTTGCCGCAGAAATTTTGCAGATTTCAAAATCCCCAAATTTTTCAAAATTTTCATGAAATTTTGATATTTTTCACAACAAGCAAGGGTTGTATGGATTAAATTTTCTTACTAACTAAAAACACAATGTGTCACGAGAAAACAATCTCTGAATCCATGAATAGGTAAAAGTGTCAAAGTTATTTCACAATAAAATGACATATGCCCGATTCAAAATAGGGCTGTGTCAGGAAGGTCAAAACAGGCTGGGTCCTTAAGGGGTTAAAAAAAAATGTTTCACTTGTAATTTTAGTTCCCCTCGGACAGTGGATCAGTAGGGGGTGCACAGACTTCTACACTATTCAAGCTCTCCTATTACACCCTGAGTAAGAGTGTGTCATAGGGTATAGCAAGGGCAGTGGGATGGCAGGCCTGTGGGTCTTAGTCAGCAGCTGGGAAGCTGCTGTGACTGGTAGTTGGCGCCCCATGATTGTGTTGCAGGGAGCTGACTGGGGAGGGGTCCGCCTCTCCTCTATAACTGCTAAGATGCTGTGGTTGAGCTAACTGTGGCATCTAAGTAGTTAAACAGTCGGGATCAGAGTTATCTCCGGTTCCAGACGCTAAAGGTAGAAGTTGGCTGTAACTAACAGCACCCACTATGTATGGAGCCCACTCCATACATCTTTGAGCTACCTTACTAATAGGCAGTGAAAGGTGCCTTAGACAGTCGCCTACCTCTGCCTATCAGTAAATTCTCTGTACACTTACACATTAGCTCTCTTTGCATAGCTTTTCTGTTCTCCTCTCTGGTAGGTGACCTGGTCATGTGACCTCTCTGTTCAGGTAGCAGGTGCTGAATACATGTATGTGTGTTGATCCTACTGCAGCTCCTGCACACAGATGATTATGTCACCCTATGTGTGTGGATCCCTCTGCAGCTCCTACACACAGAAGATTGTCACCCTATATGTGTGGATCCCTCTGCAGCTCCTGCACACAGATGCTTGTCATCCTATGTGTGTGGATCCCTCTGCAGCTCCTGCACACAGATGATTATGTCACCCTATGTGTGTGGATCCCTCTGCAGCTCCTGCACACAGATGATTATGTCACCCTATGTGTGTGGATCCCTCTGCAGCTCCTGCACACAGATGATTATGTCACCCTATGTGTGTGGATCCCTCTGCAGCTCCTACACACAGATGATTGTCACCCTTATGTGTGGATCCCTTGCAGCTCCTGCCACAGAGCTTGTCATCCTATGTGTGTGGATCCCCTGCAGCTCCTGCACAAAAGATGATTATTTTCACCCTATGTGTGTGGATCCCCCTGCAGCTCCTGCCACAGATGATTATGTCACCCTATGTGTGTGGATCCCTCTGCAGCTCCTGCACACAGATGATTATGTCACCCTATGTGTGTGGATCCCTCTTCAGCTCCTACACACAGATGATTGTCACCCTATGTGTGTGGATCCAACTGCAGCTCCTGCACACAGATGATTGTCACCCTATGTGTGTGGAACCAACTGCAGCTCCTGCACACAGATTATGTCACCCTATGTGTGTGGATCCCTCTGCGCTCCTGACACACAGATGATTATGTCACCCTATGTGTGTGGATCCTCCCGCAGCTCCTGCACACAGATGATTGTGACACCCTATGTGTGTGGATCCCTCTTCAGCCCCCTCACACAGTTGACTGTCACCCTATGTGTGTGGATCCTTCTTCAGCTCCTCCACACAGATGATTGTCACCCTATGTGTTTGGATCCTACTGCAGCTCCTGCACACAGATGATTGTCACCCTATGTGTGTGTATCCCTCTGCAGCTCCTGCACACAGATGATTGTCACCCTATATGTGTGGATCCCTCTGCAGCTCCTGCACACAGATGCTTATCATCCTATGTGTGTGGATCCCTCTGAAGCTCCTGCACACAGATGCTTGTCACCCTATGTGTATGGATCCTACTGCAGCTCCTGCACACAGATGATTGTCACCCTATGTGTGTGGATCCTACTACAGCTCCTGCACACAGATGATTGTCACCCTATGTGTGTGGATCCCTCTGCAGCTCCTGCACACAGATGATTATGTCACGCTATGTGTGTGGATCCTACTGCAGCTCCTGCACACAGATGATTGTCACCCTATGTGTGTGGATCCTTCTGCAGCTCCTGCACACAGATGATTATGTCACCCTATGTGTGTGGATCCTACTGCAGCTAGTGCACACACATAATTATGTCACCCTCTGTGTGTGGATCCCTCTGCAGCTCCTGCACACAGATGATTATGTCACCCTATGTGTGTGGATCCCTCTGCAGCTCCTGCACACAGATGATTATGTCACCCTATGTGTGTGGATCCCTCTTCAGCTCCTGCACACAGATGATTGTCACCCTATGTGTGTGGATCCTACTGCAGCTCCTGCACACAGATGATTATGTCACCCTCTGTGTGTGGATCTGTCTGTTGGGGATCATTGTACAATGCAGTTGTGTTACAGTTTGAAACAAATCTGAAATATGCATTAAAAGGACCTTCTGCCTTTCCTGACCTGGCTGTGTTAGCAAATACGTGTGTGCCCTGTGAAATTACAATACATTGCATCTTTTCTTAGCTCTCTGTGTTCTATGGCTCCCTGTTACTTCTCTGCAAAGTGTATTAACCAATCTGTCAGCTGGGTGTTACCAGTTAGAGGTGTGTCCCTGCACAGTCTGACATTGTCCAATCAGCACTCATAAAGTCAGTGTGTGCAGGGGCACACCCCTTTGGAGTAGTAACACCTAGTTGACAGATTCAGTAATACATTTCTAGGTGGAATAATAGAGGAACAGCACAACCCAGAGATCTAAGAGAAGATGCTTAGAATGCATTTACTACACTGTCCCATGGAGCTGTGTATAACGGATGGGATCCTGTCTTTTGTAATCAGAGAAGATTTCTAGAAAGCATATTTTAGGAGTAATTTATGCTTATCTGCGTTTCAACAGAAAAAGTTTCCCCTTTCTGTGGCCACCAGGTGGCACTGTCTGAACTTGATTGTTTCACTGCCACAAGTAAAAATACTAGTATTGCATATGACAGAACGGATTATTTTCCATTGTAGACTCTGTTCACTCTTCACTTCTCCGCACAGTTCTCTGCACTACTCTATATCACTGTATCAAGTAACAAAAGTAATTTGTGCAGTATAGATTTCTTAATATGGGACCTTAAATGTGAAGTCGGCCATTCTATTGCATCGTTCATACCTATATGACGGTGGTATTTGTTAGGGAGTCCCCGGATGTATATCTGGGATAGACAAAGAAGCCGGAAATGTCTTTCCTTGTGGAGAGTCACCACGTCGGTGTGTGAGAGTTTAAAGGGGATGTATCGCTTCATCAGTTCGGCTGTTTTCTTGAAGCTTGATTCTCTCATTTCCTGAAATCCAGTGGCGTTTCTTCCCCTCCCAGCTGGGTGTTTCTTAACTGAAGGGGATGACATCATCCCCCCTTTACTGTTCATGCTCGCTCTCGAGTCAGTGTGTTCCCACCCTCTCTGTCTGAGTCCATATGTCACTGAGTCGTTCCTCTCCCTATGCAGTCTTATTTTGTAATAGCTGTTTACATACCACAGGCCTGCATTCAGTCAAGACAGTCTTCTATGAGCTCAGAGCACTGATCTCTTCTCCTCTCACAGCTGGAGGTTTGTTACAGTTGAATCCAGTCTTCTAAGAACTCATCCAGAGCAGCACATATCTCCCTGCTATGTTTACATGCAGGAGCATTTAGGCACTGTGGCACAATTCTGCTGTTTTCTGATTGTAGAAACAGCTGCAGTGTTAGTGTGTTTCTTCTGGCTGTACAGAGTGAAATGTTGCCAGCCCCTTATTCTGTGTGAGAGGCAGGAATGCGCGCTGCCTTGAATACGACCGGGGGCCAGACAGAATGTAAATTAGTAGAGCCGTCAGCCAGTGAAATGAAAGGAGGCGGAATCCGACCGGCACATGGGAACAGTGTTTACAGAAACAGAAGATAAGGGAGACAGTGAAAACAAGACAGCTTTGCAAAGTACATCCAATTGCAAAGTTGCTTGTTTTCACTGTCCCCTTATTTTGAAGACCATTTAATGACATGATAAAACCCCTTTAATTTCGCTTTTGCACCTCACAAAAGTTTCCAATAGACACAGTGCAAGACCAGCCTTATGCTTCTCTAGCGACTCGTATGTGATGCTGAGCTATTGTACTTCTCCTGTGCAGTACTGTACTTTTGTAATGCTTTTTCCAGGTTAATTGTACATATAATGCTGAACAACGCTGCAGATACTTTGCGTTACTTGTACTGATCTCAAGTTACATAATGTCAGTCACAGTCAAAGATTGGATATTTTTCTACTATCCCATTAGCCAGGATACTTGACACCATTAAACCAATTCTATCAGTTCCAATTCATAAAGTTGTGCCCTCAAAGGCATTCATCCCCTATACACAGCTCAGGTGACAAATGGCTGATCTCCCTAAAATGGGGGTTCTTAATATCCCACCTCTCCTTACTGCACTCGTGCAGAGAGGAAGTCTTTGACCAGAGCTGTGGTCGAACATCCACCCTGCTCCTCCTTTCATTGTCTGTGGGATAGTCGAGCACTGTACATGGTTGTGTAGTGGGGTCCTTGTTTGGACTCTCCTGTATAAGCCAAATGGCTAGATAGAGCAGCTTGTTCTCTGGTATACACCAGCTATCTATTATTCACTAACCAAACCTTCTCAAGGCAAGTTCATTGTACCTAGGACAAACCCTTATACAGTGGAATAAGCACTGGGCACTGGTAATGTGGTGTTCATGGTCAAGTACACATAAACACCCAAATGCATATAATGTACATATGCATTTGTGATGAATCAGCTTTGCAGCAGAGACAGTGGGGGTAGTTGCAGTTATATCACTATGGCCTTCACCCAAAAACCTCTCTTGCTTCCTTGGAATTAACACAATGAAAGGGGAAATGCTGCAGGTGTAGGAGATGGTGTAATTCCTCCTTAAATGGGTTTTATCACAACAAAGATTAGCTTTCAACATAAATGGACAGTTAAATGAAGACTTTTTCTCAAATACATTGGTTAATAGATTTTACTTAACAGTGTTGGAGCAAAAGGATATGTTTATTGTGGAAAAATATATAGTTGAGCGGAGGCTCTACTCAGTTGTTGGACCACCACTAGTGGGGATATATTGCCCCAGAACAAAGGTACTTTGGACTGTGAACATTCACCCCATTGCTACTATGCAAAGCCATCAACACTTGGTGTGAAATTTTGTAGTTATGTATTTCTATACTGTTTTATATTGTTGAACTCAGATTTAATGGTTTATTGTAATATGTTCTGTTTATTTGTACTGTGGGAAGGTTTAACACATGGCCAGCTAATAATGAGATACTCTGAGACTTGCTACTGCTATGGACTGAGAAGTTTGCTAGAAGATATGCAGATGTGCAATTTTGGAGGGAAAATCTCATACAGTGACCTTTGCACCATCTAGAAAATATTCTGAATAATTCCCATATGCCAGAATCTAAGCTCTATACAAATGTATGAGAGACTGGAATTGTAATCTAGAAATTGTATAAAAGCCTAGCACTCAGCCCCTAGTGGTTCTACAGATAGAGACCAGTGGTTAGCAGAAGAGACCACTTCCTATGTGACCAGAAGAGGATTCTGAAGATACCAAGCCAGAGATCCTGGGTCATCAGCCCTATGATTGGGAAGCCAGCCAGATGACTTGCCACAGACCCTGGAACAACAGTGCATTAGACAGCATAACAGCATTCTGATAGAGATAAGGGCAGCTGGCCCAGACCTGTCCTCAGCACAGAGCCTTTCTCTACCAGGGGCATCACTAGGCCATTTGTAAACAGCTGTTACCCCGAACCAGGCCCAGACTGAAACACCAGGAAGCCTGCTCAATGGTATGTGCATCCTCGGGACATTGTGGATTGCAACAGTAAACTGGGCTGTGGCACGATGAAGAGACTTCATAATGCAGCTGCCTCTCCTAGACTACAAAGCCTAGTTTCTCTAATTAGGCTTTGCTGCCTAGGAGTTGACGGGATGAGCATCCTGGCGGGGAGGACTGGTGGTGTGGTGTCATCATGCTATGAGTGTTGGGCAGAAATGCAAGGCGTTCGGTGTGGGACCAGGGAGAGGTGAATATCATTATTTTTAATGGTGGTCTATATACCTACGTACCAATGGAGTAATCCTATATACCTATTTTAGGAGGGGACCTATATTCCCATGATGGGAAGCTATAAATCTACCTACGTAAGGAGGGGACCAATATACCTTCCTACCTACCTAAAGAGGAGACCTATATACCTACCTCCTGTGGAGTCATATATACCTACTTACCTACTGAGGGGACATTTATAGCTACTACCAACCCACTGAGGTGGCCTATATATCTACCAACCGACTAAGGGGGCCTATATACCTATCTATCTACTGAGGGCATCTATAAAATACCTACCTACTGTGTGACCAATATACTTATCTACTTACTAGGGGCTTATACTCTATAAATGCTACATAAATTATGAGCTGCATTAAACTCTATTCACTACACCCACTAAAGGTCATGGCATACATCGAAGCGCCGACCGCTGACATCAGGGTGTGGATCCACTGTGGTCACCACAGGCGAGATGGTATATGGAGAACCACGCCAGGGAGCGGAGTCTAAGGGGTTAGCTGTGGGGACCCCCAGGTCGCTACCCCTGACGTGGCTACCTGCGGTGACAGCCGAGGTGCAGGACAGGAACACAGGCGGTGGTAGACAGGAACATAGGTAGCTGGAGACGACGTACACAAAATCAGGCCACAGCAGGAACAGGACAGGTAACACAGCAGGATACGGCAGATACAGGACAGGGTTCACGGCAGGATACAACAGGTACAGGATGGATATCACGGCAGGATACATCAGGAACAGGACAGCAGATACAGGACGGGGATCACGGCAAGATACAGCAGACACAGGACAGCAGGAGACAACAGACATATGGTCAGGAGCTCTGATGACTACAGGAACTGGACCAGCATCTCAGGGGTTAAGTCCAGAGACACCGGCAGGAGCTCAGAGATGGACTCAGCATGAGCCTGCAACAACAGCAATGCAACAAACAATGGACTTAACCAGGAGCTTCTCTTAAAGTCAGGGGTCATAGGTCAAGAGGAAGTAGACAGAGACAAGTAACCTATAAAGGGCAGGAAGCTCCCAGTGAAAAGGGCGTCCTAGGGGGGCAAAAAAGGTGGCAAAACGGGCCCCCCAGGAAGCAACAGAACGGGAAAAGGGGACAGGCCAAGCCCCGGGAAAGGGGGAAACGACACACTGGCGTTTCCAAAAACAGGGGACCGGGCGTGAAAAGGGGGAACAGGGGTGCCTTTTAAGCTTTTGCCCTGTCCCCCCCTTTTGGAAAAAATACACCCTTTCCCCCCTATAAAACCCCAAAAACAACCCCCCTCCACCTATAACTTAAAGGGAAAAGTTTATGCAGGGGAGGGAACAGGAAAGGAAGTTTCCCGGGAAAAAAGTGGGGACTCTGAAATATCTGTGTGACAAATTTGAAAAGAGATGAGTCTTTGGTCTGGGGGAAAGTCATCATGGGGGTTCCTAGGAAAAAGGGAAAAAAAAACCAAAGGGGAAAAAAGAATGGTCCAATCAGAAAAGGGGAAAGGTCAGCGGAGTTACGGTTTTTAAAAGCAGGTCATCACTCTATGTGTCTGCAGAGCCTGTGTACAACTGGTAGTCAGTATGTGGTGCTTGCATGTGTTCAAAAACGGGCCCGGAAATGTTTTTTTTGCTCTTTAAGTGGGGGTTTAAAATTAAGAAAAAGGGTTTTTGGTTTTGTGGGTTTTTTATTAAGAAAATTTATGACGGTAATATGTGTGGTATATTTTCTCCATGTGTAGAAGCATTATTTGGTGACTATTATTTATAAGGAATTACACTAGCATGCATATATGAGTGGTTTGGAAAAAAGACAAATTTGTCAGCACTTATTTTATTTACAGTGATGCTAAAGGTGATGGACAAAATTTAAAAGTATGGGGAAAAACCCCTTTAAAATTTAGTGACAGGAACATCTTTTAAAAATAAATGCTGCATTTCCCCAATTTGGCCATGAAAATTGCTGTTTTGGAACCCTACCATATTTGAGTAAAATGTAACAATTTGGCCAGTCCCCCCGATTTTTTTTTGGGGAAAAGCAATTGCCTTTGCTTTCTGAAAATTTTCCCTACTTTTTATTTAAGAGTAGTGAGAAAAAGGGAAACCCCGGTAGGGGGTTGGGCCCCACCCTATGGTGCCCGTGCTTTACTGGTTAGAGGTCATTCACAACAGAGAGAACTACTGCCTGTTCCCCTTTTGGCAGAACATCAATATTGTAACGTGTCTCCTTACTGCCGCCATAGTTTTGGGCATGCACCTTTGGGCCCCTTTAGGGCAAACCATGTATGAACCTTGGTCCCAAAAACCCCCAGTTGTAAATCTTAAAAGGGGAGTTTTAGAATGTCCCAGTGGGTATGAACCTGTCTCTTGGATTCTTAAATCTGGCGTTTTTGGAAATGTTTTTCTTAGCATATTTTTTGGTGCATTTTTGGCGCATTCCAAAAGTGCCCATTTTGGGTTTGCTGAATGTGGCATGTTTGCTTTAAGGGAATTTTTTTTTACACTATGGGAAAAAGGGCTTTTGACTGTTTTTTTTGGCTTAGAAGAGCAAAAAAAGGGCACGGGCCCCCCAATCAAAATTTGGTCGCTCTTATTTTCTTTGGGTTTTCCCCCGCCGTCTTATGGAAACTTTTCCCTTTACGAATGTTTCACAAGTCCCCCTGGACGTTTTGCGTGTACTTTAGAACTGAAATTCCCAAACCTGCTGGAAACCCTCAAAGATTAGAGGCTTTATAGCCAGTCAATGAAAGAAAGTCTTAAATTTCCTCGGGAAGGATTAAAAGCATCAGCGAGGCCCATATAGGGGGTTTTTCCCAAGGAACTTGGTTAGTTTTTTAAATTAAATACTGCTAGGAATGTTTAACATCAAGGTCATATAAGATATACATGAAACATCTATCTAGCAAATTACAAGTAAACATTCATTAAACTGCAAGGAAGTACCCTTGAAGGCAAACCCGATAAATGCATCGGGCCAAAGGGGGCCCCAAAAAGCTCAGGGGGCCCAAACAAAGGGCAAGGGCTATTTTATGGACACATATAAACACATATTTGTCATTAACCATCATTACACTCATGTTGCCACAATTCTGCCCCAAACCCAATCATTTACAATTTTTTATTGGGTTTAAAAAAGGGTTTTGTTCAAATATCCCCCATTAAAAATCGGCGAAGTTCAAAACCCTTTTAACCACACTAAGGTTTTCAGATATTAAAAAGGGGATACTAAACAAAACCCCCCCAAAAACCTATAAAAATTTTTTGGTGTTCTAAAGAAAAGAAGGGATTAAAAGAAAAATGTTATTTGGGCCAGGGGTATGGATTATTTTCCTTAATTTTCCCCTTTGGTTTTGGGTTTAGTATGGGTTTAAAGGAAATTTAAAGACTAATATCCCTGGAGGTTAGGGGGGGGTTTTGGGGTTTTAAAAAACCCAAAAAATTTCCCTTTAAAGGGGGGTTTTATATTTCCCTTTTAAATTTGGGCTTTCAGAAAAAGGGGACGAAAAAAAAAAAGCAAAAAATTTTCAATTTGGGTGTATTACAAAACCCGTCTTGTTTTTACTGTATCCCCTTTTCTTCTGTTTCTGTTAAAAAAACGTTCCCCAGTGCCCCCGTCGAATTCCCCCCCTCCTTTTCAATTTATTTGGGGGTTTCCCCGGTCTACTATTTTTAAAAATTCTGCCGGCCCCCCGGTTTTTATTAAGGGTCATTTTCCCGCCCCCTCTTCACCAAAGTAAGGGACCCGCAATTTTTACTCTGCAGGGCCCATCAAAAAACAGAGGCACTGCACCCCTGCTTCTACAATCAAAAAACAGCAAAATTTGTGCTTTGGTGCCTAATAAAACAAAAGAAGGGCATTAGGTCCCTCTCCATCAAAGTAAGGGACCGACAGAAATTTCACTCTGCACAGCCAGAAGAAACACAATAATACTGGGGTTTTTCTACAATCAGAAAACGCAAAATTTGGGCCCCAAAATGCCAAAATGCTCCTCGTGAAAAACCATAGAAGGAACTTTCCCCCGGGGGAGTTCATAGAAGACTAGATTCAATTGTAAAAACCTCCAAAGTGGAAGGAGAAGAGATCAGTGCTCTGAGTTCATAGAAGATTGCTAGATGAATGGGGGGCGGGGGTTGAAAAACCCTCTTAAAAATAAGACGCATTGGGTGAACAACATAGTGACATTGGGGATTTTGGGGGAGGGGGGGGGAGACCAGAGCGAGCATGAAAGTGAAGGGGGGGGATGATGCCCCCCCCTTCAGTTAAAAAACCCCCCCACTGGGAGGGAAGAAATGCCCCCGATTTGTTTGAGTGGAAGCTGAGAGAACAATGAAAAGCGAACTAAGGCGTACTCCCCTTTTAAGTCTCAGGTTTGGGATGGTTTAAAACCCCAATATCCTTGAGGTCTAAGGTGGTTATAGTTTAATACTCAATATTCCTGAAGGTTTAAGGTGCTTATAAAAAAAAACTATATACATGAAATACCCAGTGCTTTTAAAATTTAAAGTGTTTATCTCTGGAGGGCGGGGGTAAAATACCCGGGGGGCAGGGGACATTGCTACGGGGGCCCCCGGTTAGGGGGGCCCGGGCAGCGCACCGTGGCTCCCCGTTCCATAATGCCCCCTTCCCGCGGCGGAAAGCCGGCGGGGGGCGCGGGGCCCGGGCATACTCCCTTTGAACGCCGGGGGCCCCCCCGGCGAGTGTTTTTAGAGGCAGCGTGGCGGAGCTAGCATACGGGCGCCGATGTCCGCTTGCTATTCCCCCGCCGGCGCTCGTGACTTGTGGGGCGCGGGGGTGAGTCACATCCCCCCCGCCCCGGCTAGGCCAAAAGGCTGGGGAGGCAGCAAAGGAGCAGCGGCATCGGGGGGGCGTGGACTGAGGTGAGTAAGTGATTTCTTATTTTACCTACCCCATATGCCTGCCTATACCACCCCATATGCCTGCCTATACTCCCTATATGCCTGCCTATACAGCCCCCATATGCCTGCCTATACAGCCCCCATATGCCTGCCTATACCCCCCATATGCCTGCCTATACCCCCCATATGCCTGCCTATACCCCCATATGCCTCCGTTACCCCCATATGCCGCCTATACAGCCCCATAGGCCTTTGCCTATACAGCCCCATGCCGCCCTTACCCCCATATGCCTGCCTATACCCCCATAGCCTGCCTTACAGCCCCATATGCCTGCCTAACAGCCCCATATGCCTGCCTATACAGCCCCCCATATGCCTGCCTATAAACCCCCCACATGCCTGCCTATACAGCCCCCACATCCTGCCTATACAGCCCCCACATGCCTGCCGTATATCCCCACAAAATATACATCTAATACAATACAGTGGCACACCTAAAGACTAAGTAAACTCAAGTAATAAGAATATTGGAATGCTTTAAATGCTAAGGAAAATATGAAAAACCTGGCCTTAGTTTACAGTATTTGACAAAGATTGTATTAAGTCCCTCCAAAACGTAAAAGGGACCCGAGAGAGGTGGTCCCTACACTAATATATACCCCCACTAGGCGTCAATCCCGACTGCAACTTCAGGGTATGGTAGGAACTAGCAATTGAATTATCCTGCACGGGTTTAAAAAGAGGCAGCTGAGTGCGGGCAAGCCAATGAGATCGCCAATCTCAAATGAACTACAAAAACATACGTTGGCTCTGCACATATAAAATATATTCTGAAAAACACAAGAAATAGGTGCACACTGAAAAGGGCAATTATACATCTAATACAAATATCAGTGGCACACTAAAGACTAAGTAAAACCTCAAGGTATATAAAAAATTTGGGAAATGCATTACTGCTAAGGAAAATATGAAAACCTGGGACTTTTAAAGTTTACAAAATTTGATAAAAGATTGTATTAAGCTCACCTCCCAAAACGTCAAGGGGATCCCAGAGCAGGTGAGTCCCTACACTAAATATATTACCTCATAGGCGTTCAATACAGACTGCAACTTCAGGGTATGGTAGGAAAACTAGCAATTGATTATCCTGCACTGGTTTTAAAAGAGGCAGCTGAGTGCAGCAAGCCAATGAGATCGCCAATCTCAAATGAACTACAAAAACAAACGTTGGCTCTGCACATATAAATATATTCTGAAAAACACAAGCATAGGTGCACACTGAAAACCCTGCCTGCCTATTGGGAAACTCTATGGCTTACCAAAACCCTTTGCCTATTTGGGGCCCCATATACCCTATCTAAAGCCTGCCTCCCTAAATGGACCCCATATAGCCGGGGTGGCAGGTGCTGGAAAAGTCAGGATTCTAAGATATTTGTGTCTAATCTGCAGGGACAAGTGGTTGGGAGATGTCATCAAGATGGCGGACTGGACCGGATGCAGAACAAAAGAGAAAGTCAACGACTCGTCAGAGAAACGACTCGTCAGAGAAACGTCACCTGTGAGTCACAAGATGTAACTGCACTGTAATCACTTATATGTCTGCACAGGCTGTGTACACTGATATACCCCCCCTTTGGGCCAGTGTTTCCCCGAGGGCAACGCTGGCTGGCCGCTCTCACTGTGCTCATCAGGGAAGGGTGCTGCCGCGGCTGATAGCTTTTTTACTGAAGAATTGATTTTATATAGCAAATTTCTGTGGGGTCTCAGCTTGTCTCAGAGACTGTTCTCTTAATGTTCTATTTTCTAATTTTTTGGGGTATTGGATCTGAAATCCAGTGTGCGTCCACTGCAGCTTGCATATACATTCAATATCCAAGTGGGATCTAAGCAGTTCCTGTTGTATTCATTTTAAAGATCCAGAGTTTTTACAATACAAAATTACCACTTATTTTTGGATCACTGCTCAATTATATTGCGCAATTTTACAAATCCATCTGGGGTTTAAAATTAAGCGTTGTTAGTGGTGTGCTGACCCCAGTAGAAACGTCTTTTTCAACGCCAAAATATTTACATTTTTTCCTGTAGCCTAATTTCAAAAAAAAAAAAACAAAAGTAGAGAATACTGGAATAAAATATAACTTTTAAATATTTTACGCTAAAAATTACAACTCTAATCCTTACAAAAACCTACACTACCCTTACCAAAAAATAATAAACAAAAATAGCCTACAAAACGCTTATTCTTTTCCACTAAGGCAAGGAGACAAGGTTGAAAAGCAAGATGATTAGGGGTGGTATAATGTATAGTAGGGATAATGTGTATATAGATATTGAGTCCTAGTATGCCAACCACAATATTTAAGAGGTTGCCAAAACATTCTGATATAATAAATATTCTCCAACTGGTAAACATGAAAACAGATTTACGATATGTCTCCGAGTAATATTCAGGTCTTATATACACATTGAGCCAACCAACCTCTAGATACAAAAACAACGACAAGCGTTTCTTCACAAATGTGTGGATTCATTCAGCGGTCCAGCACTATAAAAAGAGGTATAATTATCATTACTCCTATTACCACACTTCCGGTCTTGTTAGGGTTCACAATCAGATGTTTAAGATGAGCAAACATAGTAAAAATCGATTTACATCACCATCCCCATGATAATTTAGGGAGACGGTCCAAGGTGCATGGTCAAACTTCTGTGGTAGAGAAGGGACATTTGAGCACTGGTCCACCCACTAACCTCAAATAGGAGCGTTCCTATTTCCTGTACATCGTCGGAGCCAAGCTGGGCGCGCGCGCCTTCGCAGTCCGCAATTTCCGGGCACGCCTCATTCCTTTGGTTATGGTACATCACGCGCTGAAGAATGACCACCGAGGGCATGCGCAAGACAAGCCAAAAAACGACGTACATGCGCCGCAAAATCAATGCTCACAAAGAAAGACTAAAGAACATAGTCCCCGCGCGAATCGATGCATAGCTCTGCCATTTAATAGCTACAAAGTCACTGATATTAAAGATAATAACAAACGGAAAGGAAAAGGAACACTATAGTCTAGATATTGTGGCAAGTAACCTATCCAATAGGTGAGTTTAGTAGTGCTATACAATTCAAGATACAACAAAAATATAGGTATTGGAATTAGGAATACATGACATTCTACAAATAATCCTGGGACAATAATAGAGGTACAAGCATAGAATATCACATAACCAGGATTAATAAAGGGTTAGAAAAGATATTGTCTCATTGAGGACCATTAGGTGAGCCATTAGTTTTAAGTTGGTAGGTCCAGAAGGTTTCCCTCAGCAAGATTTTTTTCTATTCATAGTCACCCTAACGACAATTTGGGTCGACTACCTCAAGGAACAGAGAAGTATAATTGTGAATATCACCCAACCATTTGTATCTTCCCACCATGTGGCGTGCCAAAGATGTGTCTCTCCGATGTTCAATGACACCTATATGTTCCAAAAATCCTTCCTTCTTAATTCTCTTGAGTTTTTTCCCGACAGATTGTCAAGTGGGCAACGAACAAGTGCATTAGATATACAACGCACTCTTGTCTGCAGTTTGCAAGTTTCTGTAATTTATGATACTCCCAGTTTTATTATCCGTAAAAACCCCTTGCCAATTGATGATAATTACATGCCTTACAACTACAACATTTAAACGTTCTAGCACTGGGACTCCAACAGGTACGAGTAGTCTTGGTTGGAACGAAGTGGCTATGTACCAATCTATCCCTAATATTCTTGCCTTCTCCTAAAAAAAAGTCGAATGGGGGGCGTAATCCTCAATTAAGGATGAGATGTCTGGATCCCTGTGTAAGGGTATAGGCCAATCAATAGTTTCGAAGAATCTGTCCTGACCTCCTGTGGTTGCAATGTCATAGGTACCTTTAATTCTTAATTTGTTGTTACCTTCTTTTCTCTTTTACCTCCAGTATGGCTTCCGGTCCATGCCAGTGCTTGATGATATGAGTCCCTCAATATCCTTTTGGGGGGTATCCCCTTTCATTAAAACGGTCAGTCAGAGAGTCTGCTTTCCTTCTTGAACTAGTCATAGTTGAGCAATTTCGACCGAACCCTCACATAATGACTTAGGGAATGCCCTTCTTTACGGCGAATTGGATGGGAGCTATCCCACCTCAAACAGGCTGTTACAGCTGTTGGTTTCCTGTATATCGTGGTTTCCAATTTACCATTAGGAGTTATCAAAATTAGGAAGATCCAAGAAAACACAGGCGATCATAATTGATTTCAGGACGTAAAACCTCAATGCCAATTTGAATTATCGTTTCAATTATCTCCACAAAGGACCGGAATAACTCCCTGGAACCCAGTCCAGATAATAATGATGTAATGATGTATCCCCCCACAGGGGCGACACATCGATCTGAAACTGCTCAAGTTCCTCAGAGAAGACGATAGTGTCTCTCCCACCGCCAGGAGCAAATTGGACATAGGTAGGCGCGCACGGGCTCCCTTGCCGTGCCCCTGAGCTGGTGGAAAGAAGCGTCCGTTAATTAATGAAATAATTATTTTGGGGTAAGGACGGAAATTCACAATGCAATCACAAAAATCAGTTGTGTTAGACAGGAAAATGGCTTCTACTCGATAGAAAGAGGAAACTCAAGGGCTCTAAGGCCCTCTTGGTGGGGAATCGACTATACAGAGCCTCGACATCGATGCTACCAAATAAGGGGGGCACCATCCTCCACCACTATATCCTCCAATTTATGCAGTAATCGGGTTTGTGTCTCTCACGTTGGATGGGTAATGCTAGAAACAAACGGCCGCAAATCTGGTCCAGGTATAAATGCTAGGTTCGGTGTAAGATTACCAATTGCCTTGAGACAATTGGTCTACATTTAAGGGGCGTAACGCCCTTGTGGATTTTAGGAAGGCCATAGAAACGTAGCCATTGTGGACATTTGGGGAAGTGGAAATAAACTCTCTTTGATTAATTAGCTCATTGAGCCCATAGCCACTGTTCAGAAGAACCTTTTAGTTCTTTTTGAAATTGGGGAGTTGGGTCCTTTCCTCCAGTTACAGTGTATCCTCCCTTATCTTTAGAACTTTCAAACACATGTCCCTATAGTCCTCACCAAATTTGGGATGACCAGGTTACCACCTTTATCCGAGGGTTTTATAATTATACTCTGGTCTTTATCCAGGGTACGATAGGGCCAAGTTATTCCTATTAGGTAAATTAAAGAGATTTCTCTCTCCTTCGCATGTCCACATTTATCCCTTTTCTAGGTCTTAGGCATACTACATTAACAAAGCCATTTCTATATTATTGTCTGTTCAGAGGGGGAATTTAAAACTTTTTAGCCGACAGATTGAAAAGGTCCCCTTATAGGATCCCGTTCGTTCTCATCTAGTAAAGGACGTTAACACCTTAGGTCTGAAAAGCTCATCCTCCAATCCCACAGTTCCAGACAGCGCCTCTATCAGTGTTTTAATGAATTTTTTCCACCTTGAGATTCCCTCGGCAAAAAGGTGTATGTCCTTCACCCCATTCAAAAAAGTCTGAATGGGGCTGTCGGTACAAATGACAAACCTCTATTGAGGACCCCTATCTCTGCTTCTGAAAGATTTTTTCTCGAGAGGTTTATAATATGTGCCACTTTTAGGGATTTTTGGTTACCTTCCTGTGCTTATTTCTGTGTCGTGCCCTCCCCTAAAAAAGGAGGGGGACCCTGGGTGCCAACATTGGAGTTTAGATTGGGCAAGGAGGTAGAGGAAGAGGAAGAGGGTGCTGCATATGATGCCAGCATTCCACCCCCTGTTCCCTGTCCCCCTGTTTGTTGTTGGTAGTTCAAATTTCTTCTTGTATTGCCCCTTCTCCTCCCTTGATTTCTCATTGGGCGCCATTGTCCCCTGAAACGAGTTTCGTAGGGTGACCTATGGAGTCTTCTTTGTGGGTCTTTTCTCTGCTCGTTGTCAGAGATGTCTGTATCTGAGGTAGAAATATCTGTTTCAGGGCCTCTTAGTTCCTGACCTCTATTTAGAAAATGGTACGCCCTATTTTCCTTAAATTCAGACAAATCCCTCACGAATTGATTGTGTTTTCGCTCCTTAATATAGTTAGTAAATCTCTCAATATTAGCCTTAAGCTCCAGGTCTCTTTTATTGAAATCAGTCTCGTTTCTTAGTTTTAAAGCTATCTCAATAGTTTCTGATAGTTTCAAAGAGGTCGGTTTCCAATGTATTTTTCCCTCCTCTAGGAGAAAGAAGTTGACATATAAATCTCAGAGACGAAGGTGTAGCCTGTCGGTTGGGCATACTGGGACCTCATTATATTTAGACAACTGTATCCCTACATAACATTAATACCACCCTTAATCTATCTTGCTTTTCACTTGGTGCTCCTATGCCCTAGGGAAAAGAATAGGGTTTTTTTTAACAGGGCTACTATAATATTTTGGGTAGGTTATCCCTGTGGGGGTCGTCCTTATCAGGACGAGGTTCCCCTTGTGTGTGTAGTGGTAGAGTTGTAGGACAAGTTTTGTTTATTATTTTGGTTAGGGTATGTGGGTTTTTGCTGAAGGGATTAGATTTGTATTTTAGGTATATTTATTTAAAAAGTTATATTTTATTCCAGTATCTCCTCTACTCTTGGTTTTTTCTGGCAATTTTGTGAGTATCGGGAAAGCTAATTTATCTTTTGGGATGCCCAGTACCCAGATTATCTGGGTCACGTTGTTGTGTCGTTTGTGAAAGCTAATTCAAAGAAAGGTTAATTTACACTGTTATCTCTCTGTTGTGTGGCGAGGGAAGAAAAACACGAATGTAACACGGCTACAACGCTACAGTTTGTGCAGCTCAATTCTTTGGCGCAATTTACATCAAGGGGTTATTTAAGCGTTGTTTTGCTGGTGTGCTGACAAAAATAAACCGTCTTTTTCGACTCCAAAATATCTTAATTTTTACTTTAGCCTAATTTTAAAAAGAAAAGGGTTTAAATTTTAAAACCCTGTTCTCTTGTTGTGGGGGTGGGAAAAACACCCCCAATTGTAACACGTACAACGCTACTAGTTTGTGCAGTCAATTTTTTGGGCGCAATTTAATCCGGGGGTTAAATTTAAGCGTTGTTTTGTGGGTGCTGAAAAAAAATAAACCGTTTTTTTTGGACCCCCAAAAATTTTATATACTTTTTTCCCTGTGCCTAATTCCAACCCCCAAAAGGTTTTTACAATGTATCTTTTGTTGGTGGGTAGGAAAAAAAAACCGCAATTTTTAACACGCTACAACGTACTATTTGTGCAGCTAAATTTTCTTTGGCGCAATTTACACCCGGGGGGTTTAAATTTTGGGTTTGTTTTGTGGGGGTGCTGACAAAAAAAAAACCGTCTTTTTGACGCCAAAAAATTTTTACTTTTTTTCCCGAAAGCCTAATTCAAAAGGGAAAAAGGGTTTTTAATTAAAACTGTTTTCTCTTTTTGGGGGTGTTTGGCAAAAAGAAAAACACGAAATTGTAAAAAACGTAAAAACGCTACTATTTTGTGAAAGCTAAATTTCCCTTTGGGTGAAATTTTAAACTTCCGGGGGTTTAAATTTAAGCGTTTTTTTTGCTGGTGTGTGACAAAAAAATAAAAACCCTTTTTTTTTTTTCAAAGCCAAAATATATACTTTTTTCCCTGTAGTCCCCAATATCCTTTTGGGGTACCCCCTTTCAAAAAAAGGGTCGTCAGGGGGTTTTCTGTTTCCCTTTTCTTGACATATTTTCAAGTTGGAGCAATTTCCCCGGGAACCCTACAAAAAGCCCCTTTAGGGTTTGCCCTTTTTTTGGGGAATTGGTTTGGGAAAGCTATCCCCCCCCTCAACAGGTTTTACCAGTGTTGGTTTCCTGTATATCGGGGTTTTCCCCCAATTCCATTAGGAGTTCTCAAAATTAGAAGATCCAAAAACACAGGCGTTTATAATTGGGGTTTCAGGAAAGGGAAAACCCCAAGCCAATTGAATTATCGTTCAATCTTCCACAAAAGGGGCCGGAAAACTCCCTGGAACCCCTCCCGATTTAAAAATGATGTCATGATGTATCGCCCCCACAGGGCGGGGAAAAATCGTTTAAAACTGCTTTAAGTTTCCCCAGAGAAAAACGATTTGGCTCTCCCCCAGCCCCGGAGGCCCAAAATTTGGGATAGGTAGGCGGGGACGGGACCCCTTGCCGTGCCCCCGAGCTTTGGTGGAAAAGAGAAAAAGGGCCGTTAAATAAGAAATAATTAAGGGGGAAGGACCCAAATTCATCAATGCAATCCCCAAA